>PVKS010005102.1:0-87629 GCA_004027875.1 Aplodontia rufa | reverse complement strand
CCCCTTCCCACTATATCTCTAAAAAAAGTATTAGGTTGTAAAACATTACATCTTATCTGGGTTTAACACATGCTAATAGACCAGCTTTCTCATTGTCCAGGGTCTAGTCCCCACCTCCACAGATGAGTGGAGACAATCGACCCTTAGTTCTCTGGGTTAAGTAATGGGTTTTTTAACAGCTTACCATAGACTCAGTCCATGAGAAATGATAAGCTAATCTGGTCTGTAATTCTGGACTGGAAAAGGAAATAAAATAGTTTTCACAGGCCAAACTTTGCTGTTAGACTTCTATCTTTCACAGCTGAAACATGATCCTAAGGTGATTTTAGGGGCTTGCAAAGTGTCTGTTCCTAATGTCAATACCACGATAGCCTAGAACTGGGCCCATTTTTTGGAAACCTTGTCACTTAACTTTGGTTACTTGAACTCTGCAACTCAAAGGACATCATTTTTTTCTTCTTTGTTACAACTATGAACTTATTATCCACCACAGCCTTCAACATTTTTCTCTGACATTATTATTTATTTACTTAATTTAAAACAATTATACATATTATCGGTACCATGTGATGTTTCAACACAAGTACACACCATTTCATATTTAAACCAGGTTAAACATGTCAGCTCAACCTTTTATTATTTCTCTATGCCAAAAAGATTCAAAATCCTTTCTTCTAGCTTTCTGAGAATACAGTACAATGTCCTTATCCATAGCCACCCTACTGTGCACAGCTGAACTTCTTACTCCTATCTAACTATAACTTAACACCCTTTGATCAACCTGTTACCATTTCTCCCTCAAAACCCCCACTATCCCTAGCCCCTGGACTTGTCTTTGAAATGATGCTATTCTATGATGCAGGTATATATGTATTGCTAACTTTTGATTTGAAATTCAAAATTTACACATATATACTCGCCTGTTTACACATCTCTTTTCATAAATGCAACAAACTACCCTTAAATTTAAGTTAAAATTTTCTTATAACATTTTATAAATGAGTAATGAGACTAAGATACTATTTCTCTTGAAGTTCACATAACACAACCCTCTTTCATCCATTTTAACTTCCAAATGCATTATCTTCTTCTATTTCCCTTTCACTCAGTATCCTTCTATCAATGTCATTGACCCTCCACATTAAACACCATATCGATTATCTAGCTTCTTTTCCTCTCAGTATTCTTTAAACAATCCTTTCACGGTGGCTAGGCACATCCATCATTCTGTGTTCCTCTTTTATACATAATGAATAATCATATTTACATAATGTCCATTTCCAAAGAATTAAAGCACTTTAGATTGCTTTGGGGAAATACACATAATCAATTCTGACAGCATCTCCGAATCAGGTAGCAGAAAAACACCATAATCCATTTTACTAAGGAATAAAGATGGCACTGGACATAGAGAAGTAGCCTTAGGGCACATTGTCATTTACCAATAGTGACAAACTGACATTCAGTTGCTGGCCAAGTTTGCTAACCCTTTTCATCTTCCTCTTTGCATTTCCACCATGACTTCCCCAGTTCTGGGCACCCACACTGTCCACATGACCAGACTTCCTAATGAGAACTCCCATCCCAACCTCTCTCTTCTTTAATCTTGCTTTTCTTTGACTTATCCATTATGTCAGAGGCATCTTGCTCAAGAGCTTCTCTGGTCATGCCAGGTATTGGCTGAAAAACCTTCAAGAGCCTTCCATCATCCAACATATTAAATATATCTTTTCTCAGAATCTGAGGATTTCAACCTTTTTAAAAAATATTGATTGTCATTGCCTGACGTATATCTTAGGTGTCTTGAAGTGATTAGCTCTTCTTGAAAAATGCCACGTTCACCCTTTGCCCGTGATTTTTGTGCTCCAGCATGCTTGCCTGAACCCTCTGCTTTAATTCTACTTCTTTGGTGATCATTTTGTACTTTTTTGCTTCTAACAACACCCTGAATTTGCTAGCCAAAAATAACCTTTTTCAAAGCTATAGAAATTTTTGTTTATCTTTTGGCATTTATGATACCCTGACTTATTCTTTGGATTTTTTTACATCTTGTATTACTTTCACAAAATATAAAATATTTTTAAAGCAATAATTGTACCTTAGTATCTTTCAAAAGTTTAAAAAATCTTCTGCTATACCTATCATCTATAGTTACCTACTTCATAAATATTCTGTTTAATTCAAATGTGTTTAATTTGAATGCACTGATTCTATTTCATTAAACTTATCATTGTGTCTTATCCTCAGGTATCATTTGATAATGCAATTCATGAAGGCATCTATCATTAAATCTTTAAATTTTTGATTTATGTTTTCCTCTATTATCCTTGTTCATCTCTTCACCCTTAATTCTGGCAATTCTCATGGATTGGTCTTGCCTTATTCCTTTATATTCCTCCCAAGAGAATTTCTTTTCTTTCTTTCTTTATCTTTTTTTCATGACTACGTTGTTACACATGATACTGACTTGCAAATTTTTTTCTAACTTCAATCAATCTCTATTGCCTTTTTCCAACTGTCTCCTTAAAGTTTCTCAGAGTATGTCAACTTATCTGTAACCAGCCTCAATGCTAAATTCCTCCAAACCTTCTTTTGCTATCATTGACACAAATGATATCATCTCTCATTGACATTAAACTACAATTTCATGTCTAATTCATTCAATTATTATTTTTCATTGTGTAAATAATGAAACTTAAAGCTTAGATAGGGCAAGGGACAAGTCCAAAATTATGTATCACAACTGATCTCCATATCAAATTAATATTCAATCAGCAATCTGTGTGGGCAGATGTCATAAAAGCAATCCTATGAACTTTCGTATTTACAGCAGTGGTGTGTTGAAGATGCTGACTCTCAAACCAAGCCTCTTCTTTAGGACAGAAAGCATTTCTCTCCTTGCTGAATACTGAAAGAGAGGGATTTGTTTTGCACAATTGCCTTATTCAGACTTAACTTAGAATGACAAATTTAATCAGATTTCCCTTTTTATTTATTTATTTTTTTTTGTCTTATAGAATGCTCAGACCCAAGATTTCTGTCTTCTATCCACCCTTAGCAAGTGTTTAAGATATCAGAACATTCATTTAGAAACCAACTGTTCCTTTTGGCTTTAAATTACATTTTCTTACAATACTTTTTTCTTCACATAAATTTCATCAATTACCTTTGTCTCTTATAAAACTTGAAATTTGTATCTATTTTTTGGACTAACTTGAATATTGGGGGGTAACAAATCAGAATGAAAATACTGCACCAAGCAAATGAAACAGCGAGCAGAAGAGAACTTGGTACCATAATCTCAGATGCCCAGCAGCATATCATGTATCACATCTTTTATGGTTGCTCTTTAAATTTACTGATTTATATTGTATTCACCTGATACATATCACAAGGTGTACCTATGTGTGGGCTGTATTATGTGTTTAACAATTGTCTCATCTCTCCTATCAGATTGTAAAAATTTCCAGGGGTAGGAACTGTCTTAAAGTGTTTTTGTATCTTTATCATTTTATCAGGCAAAGACAATAGGATGTGCATATGGCAGCAATTCAATGAATGGACTAGGGTGATTTTAAACCTCTCTCTAAACCCTAACTCACATCTCAATTCTTGGTCACCATCTCACTTATACAGAATTGTCTAGCTGACCTTGGCTAAAACTGTAATCCCTTTCTTGATAGAATAGATACGTACTCTCAGGGTTTACTGTAAAATGAATTTCTGTTAATGGATTCTTTTCTTCTCACTAACTTTGGGAAAATGAGAAAATGTACACCTCATAAAAATATAATACAGCTTATATTTTAAATTAAGGGAACAAGATGCTATTAAAACTAGTAATGATATTTAGATTTTAAAAATATTGTTTTGAATTTGAGTAACTAAGTATGAGAAATACAGTAACTAAAGACAGGGGAATTGCAAGAATCTCAAATCTAATGAATAGCCATTTGATTGTCTCTTAAATACTGCCTTGAAAATACAAATATTTAAACTTTAAAAAAATCTCACCTATTCATCCTTAATAACTTCACTTAATCTTTTTAATTTTTCATTCAATGTAGATTTATTTCGATACTTCAAAACTTTAAAAAATTAAAATGTATTGCAATACGCTCATAGCTATTTATTTTTAGTGCTTGCAAAATTTGTTATATGAATTATATGGTGCTAAAAAAAAACAAAACTCAAAGAATGAGAAAGCAATTATTTGTTTGATAATCGAATCTACCCACTGATACTTCACAAAAACACATTTATTCATTTGCCCATTATTTCATTTGACCCTCACCTTAATTTTATGAAGTAGGTAGTATGGATGTACAGAGCCTTATTATGAAATAGAGGTCCTTAACTGTTTCCTAGGGCACAATCCTCAGGAAACCAATAAAAGTTGCCTTGAGCTTGTTATATTTATACTATGTAAGCACAGCAATGCATGTTTCCTTGAACAAGCGACTTGGGCTTAAACACAGAGACAGGACATAGTGGGAGTCCAACAGATATCACACCACGGGGGACTGTGCTTGTAAAATCAGAAGCAGATCCCAGAAATTCATCACAGCCCCATCTCCCATGCACTAATATATAGAGCTGCAGGAGGGGAAAACCAACAAACAAAAGAATACAGTAAATTTAACAAGGTTGTTTGCTTCCATTAGAGGCAGCAGTGCCTGATTTTAATAAAGCCAGGAAAATATGTTATTCCGCCAATGTTCAGTTTTCTATTATTATTTAAGGAGGACCCTTGTATTCAAGTCCATTGAGGAAATACTATTGTCATCTTTTTGAATTTACAGGCAATTTCAAGTTACTGCTGAATTATATTTAAAAATATATAGTATATAGCAAAGATAGTATGGAGCCTCAATTTTTCACATGTTTTTGCAAAACAGTAGGCATGGATCTCCGTACTAATGCACTTGTAATACAACTCACATACATTGAGATTACACCTCTTTCTTTAGGTCATTTTTGAAGCATAAGAGTATAATGAGAAAATATTTTCCAAACAAATAGGCCTGCAGTTTTCACCCTAGCAGTACTCTAAATCATAACACCTTTCTTCAGACTTCTTGAAATGGAGACAATCTGATCCGAGATCAGAACTCTCATTGAAATTATTTCAGAGAACTAAAAGCCTGCTTTGTTTCAACTGATAAGGAAAAAGAATTTTAAAAGCTCAGCTTTCCATACTTATTCTCAGCTACACTATTTTTAATCACATTTGCAAGCAGATTTATTCAAATACTGTCAGTAAATTAGAAAGGATAAAAACATAAGTCATTAAAGACAATGAGTTACCATTTAAAGAAATACTGACTTGAAATTCTGGTTTTCTCAAGGTAGTATGTAAGTCCCATATGCCTGATTTCTACATAGTGAAAGCAGTTTTAACAAATGCTTCAGTCTCTTCCCAACAGGTAAAACATCTGGCATATTGGTTTTCATTATAGGTCAATATGGCACTCTGGTTGAGAGCAGTTTCCAGCTTTAGAAAGACCTAGGGTCAAGTTCTGGTTTTGTCACTTTTGAGCTGTGTAACCTTGGCACATTATTTTACCACTCTGAGCTCATTTCCTTATCTGTAAGTGGGATTCATAAAACTGTGTATTTAATGGAGTTGTTTTGAAAATGGAATGAAATAATCTATGCTGAGACACTCAGTACCGTGACTAGTAATTTTCGATAATTTGCAGCAGTATTTGTCATCAGTTGCAAATTGTCAAATAATGCAAATAGGCTTTTTCAATCAAATGTGAAGTTGGACTTCTGTTGCTTGGTCTAAAACCATTGAAATCTCAATAATTTCCTTTAAATCTTAAAAAAGAGCTAAAGCAATACAATACAGAAAGAAAAGTCTTTCAAACAAAGGGTAGAAGAATAATCAGATACCCATATGGAAAACAATCTCAACAACTATTTCATAGTATGGGCAAAAAGTAAGTGCAACATTGGACCAACTTCAAAACTTTAAATGTCATATGTTCTAGAGAAAAACACAGGAGAATATCTGCATGACTTGGAGATAGATTGTTTAAAAAGCTTCTTAGATAAATCAGAGTAAAAATAATTAAGAATAAAAATTAAAATAATTAAAATGCATTAAAACATCTGCTCATCAAAATATATCATTAATAAAATAAATTATAAAAGACAATATTAATAAAAGTAATAAACTTCATAATCAAATGGAAAAAAATCAGAGACCAGCAAAAAGATTTTAGAAACACAAATTCCAATAATTCAGTTTTAAAAATAGGCAAAATAGAACCCATGTCGAAGTAAGAGTCTTTAAAAAATTCCAAGCTACTTGGGAGGCTGACGTGGGAGGATCACTTGAGTCCAAGAGTTCAAGACCAGCCTGAGTAGCAGAGTGAGACCTCGATCTCAAAAAAACACAAAGCAAAAAAAAATTCAAAATGGGCAAAATAATTGAATTAACTGTTCAAAGAAATAACAACCAAATGACCAAAAAACACATGAAAAAAAAAAAACCTAAAAATCATTAGCTACTCAGGAAACAAAGATCAAAACCATGGCATGACAAACACCACCAGAATGACTAACATTTAGGGACAGACCACACCAAGTTTTGGTCAGGATATGGACTATTGGAGCTCATCTATATTGTTTGTAGAAATGAAAAATAACAGAGTCATCTTGAAGAAATAGATTCTAGCAATTCCATTCCTATGTCTTTACAAAAGAAAAATAAGAATATATAGCCACAAAAGTATTAGTACAATAATGTTCATAGCACTTGCATTCATAACAGCCTCATATTATATAGCCTGTGTCCATTGTAACAGAATAAACAGATTATCATGGTATACTAACTCAATAGAATATTACTCAACAATAAAAAGGAAAAAATACGAACAAACACATGCCTAGATCTCAAAATAATTATGTTGAATAGAAGACTTATAGGAAAAAGTGCACACTGCTTGATTTCATTTGTAAGATCTTACAAAGAGGCAAAACTAGACTACATATCATTTTTAAAAACAAAATATTAGAGGGGCTGGAGCAGTGGCTCGGTGGTCACGGCGCTTGCCCAGCATGAGCAAGTACACGGGTTCAAACCCCAGCAACCCATGTACACAACTAAGTGTTGGAGCAACAGAAGGCATGTGAAAAACTCAATAAAAATTGATTCTCTCTCTCTCTCTCTCTCTCTCTCTCTCACTGTCTTTCTCTCTTAAAAAAAAATTAGAATAGTGGTTACCTCTTGGAGTACAGGTGGACACGGGCTGGAAAGGAGCCTGCTGATGATAACAGTGTCTACCTAGAGAACAGCAGGTGTGTTTGCATTCGTTACAATTCTGGATAAATATCTAAGATTTGTGTACTTCATTGTACACACACACACACACACGGACTTGTGTGTGTGTATAAATATATGCTTGGTATATATTTTATATCAAAAGAGAAAATACTGTTGACAAATATTGAATTCTCTTTAATGACATGCATGCCGAACTTTCTGGGGAGAAATGTCCTGCTATTTGCAATTTACTTGGACCTATATCAAAAAACAAGATGGATTGGTGGATAGATAAATGTCTAAATATGTAGCAAAATAAGCATCACAAAGTGCTTGTGATATAATTTAGGCAGCACATATATGAGCATTCACTGAAAAATTACTTCAATTTTATTGACATTTGAAATTTTTCATTAGATGTGTTGAAAAATTGGAACTCCCTGATATACTTTCATCTCTGGAAAAGCAGATCTATAATGCCTACCTAAAGAAGTTTTTTTTTTTTTTTTTATAAAGTGAAATGAGACACTATGGTCTCAGTACTTGTTTTCTGGGTAGTTCACTCTCCTGCCCCGTGTGGACTGCCTATTCATATTCTCAGTGGTGTCCTTTGATGAGCAAGTTTTTAGTTGCAATTCATTGGCCAATTTTTTTCTTCTATAATGAATGAACAGAGGTGTCTCCCACAAAGCTGTTCTTCATTGAATGTTAGTTGTTTTGTCCTTTACTTCACCTACATTCAGGGGCACAGGGATTTCCTTTTAGAAGGTTCTATAATCAATCATATTTTCCACCTAACATTCACTCCTCACGCCTCCTGTATGTAGTTGCAAATAGTCCCTTGCTCAGTTTCCTAAGGATGTCCTTGACCTCTCTTACAAACAGATTTATCCCTCACACACACTGGGTCCTGGTGGACATTTAGCCTTCCTTATTCCCCAGTTCTTTCTCTAAAGAGGAGTAGGAAAAAATAAAGACAACCGAAGTGTGTATTTTTGAAGATGTCAAATTAAAGATTATCATGAAAGTGGGGAAATGAAATGGAAATTCAAAGAATTTGGATGGAAGAGAATGCCTTGAAATTGTGAGAATTTCAAATATTGAACTCAGAAAGATAATTTTCAGGAAAGCAGTTGGGACACCAGAGGATTGCCCTCATTTCTATTTCAAGCTTATCGGTAGCTCAACTTGGACAAGCTTTCTAGCTACAGTTGCTGCAACATGAAGGTCCTACTTATTTTATTTTAGTTTCTCATGTTCTTAGGCAGAAATATGTTACCTCTCAGCATTCCTTATCTTCCTAAGCTCAGGCAGTCACAAGCATACAAAGGCACCATGAACATAAATGATTCTGCACGCATTGTCCATCCCACCGCGGTGCCAGAACCTGCTCTGGCCCTGGAAACCACTCTATTGCTGTTTTCACTTTGCAGGTGGATGTATTTTGTCCTTTGCAAGGACTCTGCTCCAAAAGCTTCAGTAACTTACTGAGTCTTATCTCCGTTACCTGATGTCTTTGAAATGCTTCATCCTCAATGGGGAAAAAAAAATCACCGAGAGCCAATGAAAAGGCTTTAGAAATACAAAAATTCACCTAGGATCTTGGACAGCTCTTCCCAAAGATAACTTTAAAAATTTTTTTTGGGGGTAAAAATTTATGTTCTGGGTCTAAATAATGAAAATTATGAAGCATCTGGCACCCAGAATTGGATCCCCTAAATGACTGGAAATCTCTTTTGTTTTTAATACCTGGGGAGTCTCATGCTATGGACAACAACTTCAATTGAATTTAGAACTAGCTAAGTGAATTCCTTTTACCTTCAATGCATAATTGTTGGATGCTGAAGTCTACAGTGGGTCCTGGGGAGCTTTTCAAAGGAAAATTATGCACATTCTTTTCCTTAAGAGTTATAAACATGAAGCGACTAGACAGCAATTCAAACCACAAAAGAGCCAAGCATCACTTGGCTACCATGAGCACGGAAGGAAAGAGAGGAAGAGGGCTGGAGCCATCTCCTTAGTTCTTCAGGCTTTCTAGAAAAGCAGAAGAGGGACCACTTTGAAGAATGTGTGGAGTTTATGAAAGGCCACCTGGACACTCTGGAAATGTGACATTTAAAACTGCTGTATACCCAGAGCACAATCTTTTTCTAAAGTAAAAATTTAACTCTTTGCAATAGTTGTCTTTATTTAGTTAGAAGTCAGAGTTTCCTAAGGTTAATCAGTACTGAACTCCATATGTAACCTTAGGGGAGAGATACCATAAGATTATGCACAGGGAGGAGCATTCTCAATACTTCTTGTGGCAGAAAAATATGGGAAGTTTGTCATTGTGCTGAATTTTAGGTTGTACTTAGATGATATAGAGACCATCCTTCGGATAAATTACCAAAGAGGCTTGCTCTTGTGAATATTTTTTTCTGAAAATGTGTTTCTAGTAGAGTGTATGACCCCCATCACAGAAGGGGAAAGGATTTCGTTATATTCCTGCATTCCCTCGTAAATGAGTTGAGAACCCAGTGAGAGATGGAATGATTGGCACCTAGACGATTCAGCCAGATACAATGAGTTAAAAAGACTGTCCACCGGCTGCAGAGCAGGAAGACCCGTTGGCACTAAAAACATCAGTTTTGACCCAAACCTTATAATTCCGAGGGCGCCTGAAGTTCCATGATTTGCTCATAAAAGCCAAGTGGAAATTACAAAGTTAAAAGCACAAATCAGATGAGAATGAAGTTGTTCAGATTCATACTGACTGCCACATTCTCCCTCTTTAGCCCCTTATTTTAGTTAATGTTCTTCAGGCAGCTTTATGCCTCATAGCATTCTTTGAATAAGAAACATAACTTTCCATGTTTGCAAATATATTTGTGTCATAAAGCTCATTCGATGTATTTTTATCATTACTGGAGGCATTAACATCAGGCTCCATCTCTGTTCTTATTTTTTGCATCAACACTTTCTTCTTCAGTCTATTAAAATCACAGAACTCAAAACGCCCTTCTTCAATAATCTGTTTCACCACCCTGTCCATGGTATTTTTTATTGTTGAAAATTCCATCCAATGAATATGCTCAAAGCCATGGCACTAAACTTCATCTATAACTGTTTAGTTACTCTTTTTGTATGCTTACTTTAGAGGAGGCAAGGCGGGGGGATACAAACTGCACACTTCGCATTAATGTTTATCTTTAAAATGAACTTTCCTATATTAATACATAACAAAATCAAGTCCATCCTCAACTACTGGCCTTAGCTGGTAGCTAAGTAGTTTTTCTTCTTATTTCCTCACGTGTGTTTATTAGTAAATAATATTTTGTGGGCTGGCACAAATGGTCTTGTTCCATGGAGCTCTGTGTTATTAAGACTTTAGCTGTGAGGGATATTACATTGCTGGGGATTTCAGTAACATTGTATTTTCTAATGTCAAAAGATAATTTCCTGCCAGGCGTGGTGGTGGATACCTCAGTGACTTAGGAGGCTGAGACAGGAGGATAGCAAGATCAAAGCCAGCCTCAGCAACTTAGTGAGGCCCTGTCTTAAAATAAAATATAAAAAGGGCTGGAAATGTGGCTCAGAAGTTAAGCTCCTTTAGTTTCAATTCTTAGTACCCCCTCTGCAAAAAAAGATAATTTCCCTGAGTTATGTCATTATATCATGCTAGAAGAGAACATACTTCTAGACAGTAAGGAAGTGGCACACTTGTTTGTCAATGGAGCATATGAAGAAAACATAACTAATAAAAATTAGTTGTGAAACAGAAAGAAGAGGATAACAAAAATATATCTATGTGGTGTAAGTTATACTTTAAGGCTTCTTTACACAAATAATAAGGATCACCAGATAAAATTTGTTTGAGTTTTACTCCCTAATTTTTCTTCCTAGGAATTCTTGGTCCCTAGACTTCTAATTTAATTTAAACTTTCCCATGCATAATATGGGTTAGGATTATATTATTGTAGTTTATTTGCATAAAGAAGCCAGCTGAAAAGTGAGGTAATAATGTTCACATAAAAGAGCATATCTGTTTGTCACTCCAAGTCAGTGGTTTAGTCTGCACCAAGATGACCCAGAGAACTTATTAAATCACTTAGTAAGCGTTAATAAGAGTGTGTCACATACAACTTCTATGTATAAAATAAAAATTCAAAAGTCAGGAAGTATGGGAAAGACCTGTGACACTAATCTCCACTTTCTTTCTTTTTTATTATGTTTTAAAGTATGATGTTGGTTTTACTTGCTAAAGTCCTCAGCTGATTGATAAATTTTAAGAATAATAGTTATAGCATTAATGTTTAGGTTTCTTACATAAATTAATGAATTATTATGTATTTCTGTAATTAAAAAGACAGCAACTTTTCTTTCTTTTTTTGCAAAGACACAAAAAAGTGCCGTTTTTCACCTCAGACTGAATAGCATGTTGTCTGCTTTGTGAAGGAAGAGTGCATACAATTTTTGGTCCAGAGGGTCTTGTAGCCATGAATGAGGTCAGTAGCCTTAAACACTGATGTTAAGGGCAGTCGTAATTGGATGTAGATTTGCTAACATGTGGATTTCTCAGGCCATGTCACCCGAAAGACCATCAGCCCTTTTTATTACTAAATGGAAGTTCAGATCAGTGGCAACAGGACTCTGGATTCCAGCCAGCCCAGCAGCACTAAAGCCATGTTCCTCTGCTCCCCAGGATGAGATGTTTGTGGTTGATAAATGGAAGCAGACACCAAGATAGGAGCTGCACTTAGTGGAGCAAACCTAAACTTGGCATGCAGATGAAATATGCTAAGCACATACCAAATACAACATCAAATCATGTAGAAAACTGTGAGACATTGGGAAGTACCAGAAATTGCCACCAGGATTATGTGTGGCAGAGACCACATGGCCTCAGTATCCCACAAGACAAGATGGTTACAGACCACACACTTGATGAAAGGTTCTGCTAACCACAAGTCTTCCTGAGTATCTTACCTACCTGGCAGCAGCATCCATGCCCGCAGTTTAAATAGACTCATATGCAAATAATCAAAGTAATATGAAAGTAAACAACATAATAGGATATTGAGCTCCTGTTTACAGTTTTAAAATGATGCTTTTTCTGTTTGTTGCTTCAATGTAACTTATTTAACAAAAGAAGAACAATGTAGAATGTCATTTTTTCAGATTTTATTAATTCCCTTATATGCAGATATAGAGTAAATGCCATATACCAACTGGATGTTCATGAAGAATAAATGAGATAACATAAATGAAAAACATCTATATTCATACTGCAGATGCTTCGTATGCAATATCCCTCTTGACTCCTGATAATCTCCTTTGTTCTTAAGTTAGATTCCTCTGAAATTAATATAGTGCTCCATGTTTTAAATTAGGGTAGGCATGGTGTATATTTATCCCTTAACTTGTAACCTACATGAATCTTTATATTTGAAGAGAGTATCTTACATAGATTCTAGTCTTTCTTCTTAATCCCCTCACAATCTGTCCTTTAATGGTCTGCACACAACATTCATTCTTTGTTTCTCATCTACTGCCATTTTTCCTTTTTTTGTTTTAAATAATGACTCAGTCCATTTTATCTCCTCTTAATTTATCAATTCTTTTTCTTTAAAGAAATTTAGTGGTTGCTTTAGAGTTTACAATATACATTTTACACTAATTTAAGTCCCCTTTCAAATTACATTAAATGCCTTCATATATAAACAATTGACTTACAATAGAGTATTCCCAATTTGTCCTCATTCTTTGCTGTCATTCAGTCTATTAACAGTATTCTATAATCACCCAAGACGTTATTACTACTATCCCTATAAACTTTCATCCTTTAGATAAATTAGAACTAGAAACAACAAAACTTTGTTTTGTCTTTACTTTTTTCTCTGAAGCTTTTTTTTTTTTCATAGAGAGAGGGACAATGAGAGAGAGAATCAATTTTATTCAGCTTTTCATGTGGCCTTTGTTGCTCC
Source organism: Aplodontia rufa (assembly GCA_004027875.1). NCBI lineage: Eukaryota > Metazoa > Chordata > Mammalia > Rodentia > Aplodontiidae > Aplodontia > Aplodontia rufa. Next base: position 74,390 of record PVKS010005102.1, on the reverse strand, counting down.
AACACTCCTGCTCCACTGTGTATGTGGTACTGGGGTTTGAACCTGCATCCCCACGCATGCCAGGCAAGTACCATAACCACTGAGCCACCACTCCAGCCCCTGAAGTTGTTTTTTGGTTGTTTATGTAAAACCACGTTTCTGCCTTGTATCAATTTCTTTTTGCCTGAAGAACTTCTTTTAATGTTTCTTACAAAGGATTTCCAATAAAATTAATTCCCTCCATATTTGTTCATCTGAGAAAAATGTAATTCTCTTTCACCTTTGAATAATAATTTTTTGGATAAAAATTCTAAATTAATAGAAGTTTTTTTTTCTTTTTATGTTGGCACTTTAAATATTTCACTTCAGTTTCTTCTTGTGTTGCATAATTTCTTTTGAGAAGATACTTGTAATTCTTGTCTGTCTTCCTCCATATGGCAGGCATTTCCCTCTGATTTCTTTCAAGATTTTCTTTGTTTTTGGATTTCTACAACTTTAATATGATATACTTAGCTGTATTATTTACTTATTTATTTGGTATTTATTTTGCATGTTCTTCACTGAATATTCCTCAGATCTGTGCTTTGATGTCTGTAATTAATTTTTTAAGTTTTATTTTATTTTTAATTTACAAATAATTTTTGTGTACATTCATGAGTTACACTGCAAAATTTCAATATATATATGCATTGTGAAATGATCAAATTAGATACTTAGCATATATATATGACTTCAATATCTACCTTTCCCAGCCTCTAGTAACCACCATTCTATCCTCTACTTATGAAGACAATTTTTTAGATCTCACACATAAGTGAGACTGTACAGAATTTGGGTCTGGATCAATGTTGTCACAGTGAAGGAATTTTTAATTTTTTTCCCAAAAACGGACTCCATTGTACAAGTATATGCCACATTTTAAAATCCATTCATCTGGGCTGGAGAGGTGTCTGAGTGGTAGACCGCTTGCCTGACATCTGCAAGGACCTGGGTTTGATCCCAAGCACCAAATACAAAACTACGTGTCAGGAAAAAAAAAAAAAAAGATGAAAAAATAGATAAAATTGCCTCTCTCTCCCTCTCTCTCTCGTCTTAAAAAAAAATTTCCATTCATCAATTGATTAACATTTAGATTGTTTCCGTTGCTTGGCTAGTGTGAATGCAATAAACATGGGACGCAGATCAACTTTGTACAGATTTCAATTCCTTTGGGGTTGGAATTGAGATTGCTGAGATTCTGCATTTCTGAACAGTACCCTGCTTGATGTCACTGCTGCTGCTCTGGGACCACATGTTGTATAGCAAGACACTGCACCAAAAGTTATCAAACTTGTCTGCACATTCAAGTCCCCTGAAGAGATTTGAAAAACTCGATGCCTGGGCCACCCCCAGATTTCTGATTTAATTCACTGAGATTGTAGTTAGTATTTTCGAATGTAACATTTTTTAAGACCCAATAAAACATTGCCTCCTCAGATGACTCTTTCCATTAAACTGGGCATTTCCTCTGACCTGATGTTGTGGATTATTCGTCACCGGGTCCTGGGCTTTCACTTTTCTTGATTTAACTCATTATTTTAGTGGAACACAACCTGTTCCAGTGGTTTCTAATGAGAGGGGACATTCGAACTGCATTTTTGAGTTTTTGTTTTTCTTTTTTACATCTATTTACCTATGTCCTACCTTTCAGCTAATGAATACCAAGGCTGGTTATAAAATTCTAGACTGGAAGCATATTGTTTCTTACAGCTTTTTGTTTGTTTATTTATTTGTTTTACTTTCAATTTTGTTTGTTTAAATTTTCAGTGATGCTGAGAAAAGATACAATAGCCCTTTGTTCTTTATTACCGGTAATGTCTGCTTTTGTTTTTCCTGGAAGCTTTCAGAAGTTTGTTTCTCTCCCAATAGTCTGAAATTTTACGATGTAGGCCGTGATGATTTCATCCAGGATAAGAGACGCTGTGTGGTTTGCCTTAATCTTCAGTCTCATGTTCTTAAATTTTGGCAAATTTTTGTAAGTTATTTGTTTGAGTTTTCTTCCTCTCTGTTTTCTCAATTCTCTATTTATAGGACTTCCATTATTATTCTATTCCCTGAGAGATTTGCGCAAGCTTATATTCTAAACTAGCTCTTAAATTTTTCATTTTCTTATTTTTAATATTTTCCCAGAAGTTTTGTTCTGCAAATATTCCTTTTTATATCATATAGCTTTCATTTGGAAGCATTAGTCTCTTATATCCCCGAAGATATCAGCAATAGTTTTTTTGTAGCTTTCTCATAAAAAGTTTCTTCCAACTTTCCTTTTTTCTATTGTTAATATTTTTACCATAAATTCTTACATCAAATATTTATTGACACTTGTTTTTTACTTTATTGGCTCTCTTTTAGTTATAAATAGCATTAGACATTGTGATGATACAATTATAAAAGCATAGAGTATAACTTTTTTAACAGTTACAAACAGACTAAAAGTTGTTGGGAAGTTCATTGGGTGAGGCTTGTCAATGGTTGGCTTCTTTCTGGGATGGATCATTTTAGTAAAGAACTCCACTCATGATATTGTTATGCCTTTTATTGTGCTTAGATTCTTCCAAACAAGGATTTTTTCTCCCCCGTTTTCTGGGAGAAGCAACTTGGCTGCCATTGTGGGGCACTGCAAGAAAGGAATCTTGAAGGTTTAACGGCCCCATATGGGAGCTTTCCCTAAGGATGACTCCATCATCAAGCCAGCTTGACACAGGGATCTGAGATGAGGCAGGCTTAAGTACTTCAGATACATAGCAAAAGGAAGGCTGCTAATACTCTTCTGAAGAGTTTTAGCCAACATTCCCCTCTTTAGTTCCAAGTTTATCCTCACTTCTGAAGATACCAAATTTAATCATTTCCTGATTCTTCGGGGGACTCTGTAATGTAAATTCCGTTGCTCCTTGTCTTAGGATTTGGGTCCTTTGGTACCATTTAGTCACTTACAATTTGTCCCTCTGTTTTTGACTTCCAGTATTCTGTTGTTTCATTGCCTCTATCACCTGATACCATCTGTGGATTAGCATTTTTAATATCCCCTTTACTATTATTTTAGTGAAACTTTGGGTGGGAGAATAGGTAACTATATGTGTTCAATCTGTGACCTTTAATCGGAGGCCAATTTCTTGGGATCAAGTACCATAGCATTACTAAAAACATGTAGTTTAGAGTCAGATATACCTGACATGGAAATTAAACTTGTACATAGCTACTCAAAGACTTCTGGGCAAGGTACTGAGTCGTAAGGATCTTTGTTCTAGTACCTAACTTGAAGAGTGGTTATAAATTTCAATGTAATAATGTCCAGTGCCATAAATGTCTTAATAATGATCACAGCCAAATCCATTATTTTATGTTGTAAAATGTGCACTAATCTATGGTTTTTATGCAAATTAACTCATGAATATGATCCTTGAGCATCAATGTACAACATCACATTCCCTTAACCTCAATTTCATGATCTGAAATTAAACTTCTAAAAACTCATTTGACAGTAAAACTTGAGCCAATCTGAATTTGTTTGTGGGCAAAACTTCACCTGAACTGAAATAAATCTCTGTCCTTATAGTGTCCATATGCTTGTTTTGTTGCAGAAATAATAATGCATCATTGTTACATTAGTGTTGCTGTTAGGCTGGCTGGGGGCGTGGCTTCAGTCAAGTCACAGAGGCCATGCCAGCTGGCTAAGGGGCAGGGCAAAAGGCAGCTTGCCTTCGAAAAGAACAGCCAATCAAACGCTGGCAGACAAGCTCCAATGGATTGATGGATCTACCAGCCAATCTCTGAAGGACCAACCCCATCATCAACTTCCTCCCAGTTAACCAGTAAAAACCAGCTGCCTGGTGAAGGTCCAGCACGATTTTCCCTGAGTGCCATTCTCCCCGCACTGGTGCCCATTCTCCTGCTGGCCATCACTTCCCATGCCAGCCCTCATTATGGCCGTGTAGGTGAAATTAGCCCAAGGGCAACAAATACCAATAAACATCTCTGCCTGAGATGTTCCATCATTATTCTTTTTTCTTATGTTTTACAGTTGCCTCATCCCCATAGAGATATTTCTTATGTACTAAATTTCTTTGTAACCACTGAAAAATCTGGGATTTTGAAACATCTGGCCCCAAAGTGATTGCAGACCTGTGTGTGTATTTATAACCTTTCCCCTGAGCTCCAGATGTTAATCTTTTGTTTTGGTGATGATAGAACCCAAAATAAGAGAGTTAGCTATATTAAGAGAAGAAAAACTAAGCAAATTAAAAATCTACAGAAGAGGCTGTGACAGTTAAGGATGTGAGAGAGTCCCAAAAGATGAATTTCGGAGAAGATTTGTTAGGGTGTTAGAACTTTGGGCAAACAGCTGAATGAAGACCCTGGCCATTGCGAAAGGAGGTCTATTATCATGTTTTAAATCCGGATAAGGCATAATGTCATAAAACCTAAGGCATTTGTAGAGATGTATTGGGAAGGAGGTGGGGGGGTAAGGGTGGGTAATTGGGGGGGTCTCTTGGGGGTAAATCTAATTTTCAGAATTTATATATATATATTACATTATTTCATTAGAAGCTTGTTTGATTGTTCAACAAATAAATTTCTGAATAAGGAATAATAAAAAAAGAACATGTTTTAGGGATTCCTTCTCTGTGTTATAGTATCTGAAACTTCAGTGTGAACTTACACTCCTTTAAAGGCTTTAAGATAGTATTGTGTTTGTATTTCATTCTTAATTTTTAAAAATAGAACTCAACCTAACTTAGCCAAGCTTTATTTGGCTACACTTCTAGCTATGTTCTTTTTGAATACCTAGGACAATCAATCTCTCACACACAACTTCTGTCTCATAAATCTGTTTGAAATGAATTACAATAATCCTTATAGCATGAAGGTATTATGTAAATATTTTGTAAAAAAGCAGTGGGGAATATAAAAAGAGATAAGATTAGGAACAGAAACTCTTGCAACTTTGCTTCAAGTTCCTCCTCTTATTAACGAGCTGTATAATAGATGAGATTTTATTTGCTTACTGGAGCTCAAATGCAGAGACCTGGGTGAACCATTCCTGACAGATCATGGCATGGGGTCATAAGTATTCACAAGCCGTATTCAATTTTTATGTGTTTCTGCCTTTTGTTTCTATCACTTTCATCAGCCTCCCCAACCCCACCTTATACTCTGTGATGTCTTCAGTTATGCTTGCAAAATATATAGTGATATTGAATTTTTATGTTTTTATTTATATGAGTGATGTTTGCACTGTATTCATTTTAATTGTTTTTAACATCATTTTTAAGATTTTCCTTGGTATTATATATATATGTTGGGTACTAGGATTTATTTATAAAACCATCTGTGCTTTTATTTATTCTCTAATTTATCCAAAACTGTTTATCGCTATTAAAAACATTGATGTGCCTGTAGGAAACTAAACAACTCGTACACAATCAATTTCAAGGGGTGATCAGCAGAAGCAATGGACCAGGGTACAGGAGGAGGAAGAGTGAGAGTGCTGGAGAGGGGGCATGTTGGCCAAATTATATTGTTATATTGTGTGCATGTATGAATATGTAACAACAAATCCCATCATTATGTACAACATTAATTCACCAATAAAAATGATTGAGAAAACAATACAGTAATGAACATAATCTTTTGCCTTTGGGCATAATACCTAAATAAATAACCATATCTGAAAAAAAATTCCTGACTTCAATTTTTAACAAAGCATTTGAATCTTTATAGTAGCCTCTATTCCCTTCTATGTCGTTAGAAAGCATTTCCTACAAAATACAAATTGCTGTTTTTTTATGACCTTTTTAATATAGAAATTTTGCATATCTAGGTTCTGCTATGTAGCCAGTATCATAAAGTCATAAATGGAACTCTACAGTGATAACCGTCTCTCTAAAATGGCTAATCCAGTTTACATTCCCATCAACAATACATAAGTGTTTCTAGTTTCTCATTCCATAGCAGTCCTGATAATTACTGCTCTTTCTAGTTTTTGCCAATGTGATGATATGAAATTCCAAGGCATTGTTTTAATTTTCAATAACTAGAGAGCGTAAACGTCTTTATTCATGATTATTATCATCCATTTGTTTTTTCCTCTCTGCATCTTGTACTTCATACTTTGTTCCTTTTCTCTTGGAGTCCCTGACCTGATTGTTAGTGATTCAAATCATTCTTGTATTTTCTATGTAATAGTTTCCTTCATTCGTTCCAGATTCTAAATACATCATTTGTGAAGCTGTCATCTTTCTGTTAGCTTTGTGCATATCACTCTTCAATGGATAAAATATTTTATTTTTCAGAGAGAGAGAGAGTAATTTTTCCATCTATTTTTTTTTCATTTATTTATTTGTGTATGCAGTGCTGGGTGTCAAACCAGGGACCTCTTGTATGCCAAGCAAGCACTCTACCACTGAACCACCTCTCCAGCCCTTATTTTTTGAATTTATGTTTTATTATCTTTGTGATTTTTGAGTCAAATTAAGCTTTATAATCCTAAGTCAAAAAATTACAGGCTAGATATTTATCCATTTTCAGCCTTAGTGATCTCATTGGAACATTGTATGTTTGGCCTAGGTACTTTATTAATCAGGATTTGTAAGTTGTATTTCTAACATTCTACATAAATTTAACAATAGTCAGAACTGAGAAATATAGATAAATGAAATAATGTAAGTTTAGCACCTCCAATTATAGGGGTATAGTAGGTATATGCTAAGAACCAGTTATTACTATTAGAAATAGCCAGGCAGAGCTGGACAAGGAACAGCCTGTGCTCATGAAAAATGATGGCTGTGATTTAGAGATGGACATTTAATTTTTATTTGTTTAGCTTGTGCAATTATATGCTGATAAAATTAAAGGCATTTATGTTTTATTTAAAAGATTCAAAGTAAAAGATGCCACAAAACCCAAACGGCATCATTATTGAGCCAACTATTTAATGATAGCTAGATGGACAGTGCAGGGGTGATTTTATGTTATCAATAAGCAGACCAAAGGATTCAAGAAGTCATTAGAGTTTATGAAAGAATCATTCACAGTGCTCCTTTGGTGGGCAATCTTATTTCTTCTCAGCCAACTCAATGCTTCTGATACGAGACATCAGAGTCTTCTATGACTATTTTTATTATATTTTGCGGGAATTCTACAGAGGGCCACATGCAAATGACCGACCTATATATAAGGAGAAAATTGTTCTTGTTGGATTCATAAACCATTAGCTCTATGAATTGTCATATGTGGACCCTAAACCTATAGTATTCCCAGTCCTAGTTCTTTTCATTCCTTAAAATATAATTAAATGCACCCAACAGATAGCCTATTCCCCTAAAGAGAGATGTAGTATTCCTATGTCCTCACTGCTTATATTATTAATTTGGCTCACTAAAGCTTCCTCATTTAAATTCTTAGTTATCTTCTCTTGACCAGCATAATTTCCTTAACTAATCTGCTAATTCCTTATTGGCAGGAATCATGAAATCTTTGTCTTTCTAATTTCTAAAATACTTAACATTTAAAAATGCTAATTTATGGAGTTCAGTAAAGGTCTGGTGCATGTTATTTTACAGGGGCTTTGGGGACACCAGGGCACCATGAACTCATTGGATCTAGTGGACGATCCAATGTTGCTGTGCTTAGATTCTTGCAATGACAACTAGTTCTCTTCTCTACACCAACATACCCATGTACCTACCTGCACCCTGGGATGTTACAAGTATGGATTATTTCCTAAGCTTCCACATGTGATGGAAGGGATACAAGGAGAGGAGAGACACACTGAACAAAACCCTCCTGAGGAGTTTTTGGCATTCACCTCTCCCCATTTTCCAGATCGGTCTGCCCTTCGCATAAAATCCACAGCTGCTGACTGCAGGGCCCGTCACTGTTCCCACTTCTGCCCCTTCATCACACAGTCAGCATGACTTTTTTGCTCAATCAAACTTACCCAACCTCAGATTGTTCCATTAGAGTGGTCTGTCTGCTGCTGCTGTGATTTCCCAGCTATTAACATAGGCATTACAGCACTCTAACCACTCAAAGAGTGCAGCGGCACAGTCTTGGACTGCAGCCACTTCAGGGAGATCTCAGACAGATGGCTGTTTGCAGAGGGGAGAGAATTTAACAGCAGTGCCTCTCCACACTGCGATGATGGATTTCCACCTCAAAGGAAGGAAGGGGAATTAATCCCATTGAGATTTCCCGGTATTCATTCTATGCCTTGCTACTCGCATCCCATTGCTCACCCTTGCAAACAGCAAGCAGATGCCAGCATTTTTTGGAGGCCTAAGAAGAGGAACTGCCTATGAATTGCCAAAGAGAATCATATATGCTAGGAGAAGCAGCCTATCTCCAGGCGGACTCCCAGCTCCTGCACACATAAGTTTGTGTTTAGAGCACCATATAACTTTGCTGAGCTCTCAGGTTTTTTTCATCTACAAATTGGAGAAGATATTATTTAACTTGAAAAGTTTTGAGGAGAACCAAGCAGGATGTCATACACAGCACAAAGGATGTCACCAGCTCTTACATGCATAAGAAATGTGAAAAGAAACTGGGACTTGCCTGGTGACGATGGCAAATTGCCTCTCTCGCCTTCTTTTCCTTTTTGTCTTTTTTCCTTTGACTCTTAACCACTCCCTCTTCCACTAGTTTATATATACTCCTGACTAGTTTTTTCCCCCATGTATTAGCTAGTAAGAATTTCTTTTTAAGTAAAATCTCATTTAAATATAACGTATGCAAGAAAAGAGACTAAATCCTAATTTATAGCTTAATGAATGCTGGCAAAGTGAATAAATCTGTGTAGTTGATACCTAGATCTAGAGGACACCATTGGCAGTACCTCTAAAAGCCCCTTTGTGGCCTTTGGTACCTACTATAAGGTTCTGAAGTTCAATAGTAAGCCAGAATGTACAAATTCAAAAGATCCTGGAAAACTTTATTCCAGGACAAAAAACTTCGTTCTATGTCAAATGACTATTCATCCAAAAGGGAAGATCTACAGCCACAATTCCCTAAGTCAGGGTCTACTTTTACCTTAGCACTTGTCAATAGCAGCGTTGACCACAGGATATTTACTCTAGAGATTTCTTTCCTGACTTTCCTCAGTCAATGTTTCTGGCTATGTTTGAAAGATGACACTGTCCTTCACATTCCACCTGCTCTTGCCTAAATAGCCTCTTGGTAATGAGAACTTCATCTTTTGAGAGGTAAGATAACCTACCATGATTCAATACTATTGGTCTCATGTCACTCATTAGACACAGATCCTGAAATAACATTGTTGCATATATAAAAAAAAAAAAAAATCTCCAAGCATCAGGATTTGCTTGTGCAGATAATCTTAAGATGTCTACATGTGTATACACATAGATTTATTGGACCAACCCCAATTATTCAGTTCAATTTGAGTTATGGTCAGTGAGAGAGACTGAAACTTTTTAATTATTACTACAGGGCATGCATACCAGTTTGTTGTGAAATTACTTCAGAGGATGTTTTAAGGTTCCAAAATTAGCATATCAATTGTTTGCATGCACATGCAGATTAAAGTGCTTCAAAAATTGCATATTGCCTTAATAATCATACTTACTAATTTTCTCTGTAAAAAAGCTCCCCTTTATGAAAATGAAGAAATATGAATTCTTAATAAATTCTTTGATTTTTTGTAAAGTATATAGTACTTGACCCTGAAATAAGGAAGAATTTTAATTTAATTGACCTTAAAATAATAGACATATGGAAAGCATTTGTCATTAACTATAATAGGAGGGAAGATGGAGAAATAGAAATAAATGTTGGATATATTTTAATAAAGGATTCCCTGGACATTTTCTCCCTACATGCATATGACAATGTGATAAAATCATGAAGTGCCCTCATCTTCCTTCTGTTCTTGAAGTCTTTGTAAAGCTAAGAGTTCAAACATCTCTTTTCACCTTGCAATTGTGGGATTTTCTAGTGTTTATGTCACATAAAAAAATACTAATTTTCTACTCAGTTCCAAAGAATCTCTGCGGAAAGAAAACTAGATAAACTAAATTTAAAAAACTGCTTTATTCTAGTTGAGGAGAGACCCAAGTGCTGTCCATGATGGGTAGGAAGTGTTGAACATTGAACGGAGATTTTTTCTGAATGGAAATCATCTCAGCCTGCCTCAAGAGCCTAGACAGAGCGTGATGCACCAAAAATTTGGGACGGGGCCTAGATCTCCAACAATCCTGGACTACCCATAGAATACCTTAAGCCCAGGGAGGGAAGAAGGAGCCACACTGAGCCCGCGCCCTGAGCTTGGAGGAGATTGTCACTCCTATATGCCACTGCAGGCTTGACTAGTGAAAAAAAAAAAGTTCAAGGGCCCCTCAAGGGAGCTGGATGCGGCTTTCCTAGCAACTTGTTCCTGTGGACACTTTTGTTTGTTAATGACAGAAACCCAAATCTAACTGTATTAAGCAAAAAAAGGGAGAGTATTATTTTGTTTTCCTAAAATCCAGAAAAGATAACTAAACTGAAACATGTTAACTTTTAGATCTCTCTCTCTTTCTCTCTCTCTCTCTCTCTCTGCACAACTTTCTTCTCAGATCTCTTTTATCCAAAAGGCAGGAAGCACAGTGGCCGACAGCACTTCCGTGTGCATCTCTCCATCTTTGTCTCATTACAGAGAAGTGCCTTTCTTCTCTTAGTGTTTATGGCATTGCATCCAGGATTATTGTGTTTTTTTAGAAGAGTAAAATTAAAAACAAAAATTATTTATTGGGGAGGCCAATCTGGAATTTCCCTCTTCTTGTTTTCCCCAGAATGGATAAAAAACAAAACAAAACAAAATAACAGGCCACCTTTCTTCTAGTAACCCCATTTCATTACAAAAGGGGCTATTTTAAACTCAAAAAGGAAAAAAGAAAAATTCTACAATGTGATAATAAATAATAGCTCTTTAAACTGAATATATGCTTTATGAAAACTTTATTACATTGCACTTACTTTTTCCCATTTCACCCATGGATGCATTATTGCTGACCAACATAGTCTTTGTAAATCTTTGTTCAAAGATACCAATAATTAGGGGTGAACTGTTGCAGTACTAATATACTGCTATCCCCACACAGTGTTGTGTGAAGTTTCTATCTTTACCACTAGCAACCCTATTCAATCCATTAGCTCACCAGAGGCCAGGGTGAGGAAGAGAATAGTTACATTAGTTCAGAAATTTAGTCTGTGGCAAAATCATTTGAGTGAAGGAATGAAGTGCCTCGTCCCTTTCTGGGCCATGTAAACAGAAATTCTTTCCTCTCTGAATCTGCAACACAACATAAAAATACAGACTACACCCGTAAATCATTCCTTTCAGCACCATTTAGATGTCATAAAATTACATTTGAATTCCAAATACTCATGTCAGAATACACATACTAATTTTCAGGTATTGTGTTCTAATTGCATTTTGCCCATCCCTTTTATATATTCATAAAGATAATGAGATCGTTAAACTGAAAGTTTTTATCCCCCATTAAAAAGCACAATACAAAGTGTTACCCTGAAATATATTCAGTCATTCAAAAACAAGCCAAGCTTTCTAATTAGCATTTGCATTAACGAATGACTCAGATATAATATAAAATTAATCCTTTACAAATTTATACAGGCTTCCTCAAACTGTTACTGTAATAGAGTTCCTTATGAAAGCACATTTAATTACATCTTTTAGGGAGAATAGTACATCAAGACCTAGACATCAGTGTTTAAAAAATTAGGTAAAATTACATTTCTAATGAGGAAAAAATTAAAAAGTAAAAAGTAAAACAATATTAAAATTATGTATGTAATTTTCAATATTCACAAAGAATGGATACCGAGTCCCATCAATCACTCGATGGCATTTTTGGCAGGAATAACATTTGCCCTTCCAAGGCAATGCAGTTTTTCCTCCTTCAAACTTTAATCTTCATTTTTTTCTCTTTGACAAAGAATCAGATCATATTCATTTCACTTCCTCAAGCATTTATTACAGAGAGAATCAATTAACAGTAAAGTTAATTGCAAACTATAAAATTGCTAATTGAGACAAATTACACATGATAGCATTGTAATTTGAGTAAATGACAGGTTCAGATGGATGTGTGGCCTACAAACTTATGTTAAAAACATATTCATCTTTTTTAAAAAATTTAAAAAGAAATGTGCATTAAATACGAAAGGAGCAGAATCTACTATGATGTACATATTACAGCACAAAATTCAGTAACAGGAATTCCCCAACCTAGAGGCTTTTTTCTTTCAAGTTCTAGAAACAGGTCCTCGACCACTTTTGAATCCATCATGTAATCTTGTGACATAGATCAGACCCTGAGGGTCAAATCATAGCGAAGGTCAAGGAATGCTGTTAAATGGTTTCTATCATTCTTCAAATTTATGAATTGTTATTCTAGTTACAGTCAATCATCTGTTCTAGTCAGCTGCTTATGCTCCGAGAAAATATTTTTTCATTGTGAAAAAAAGCTGGAGTCCTATTCTCCTCAGTAACAAGCACTACATATTCTTTGTAGGAAACCAAAATGAGTAATGAGAAATGCAAAAATCATCTACAATTGTACCATTGCCTATTAAAGTGTTGGTGCTTTTCTATTAACCCATCCCTAGGTGTGCTGGCATATTTAGAAGTATTTACTTGCCACCAAATATAATATCACACCATATACATAATTTTATAATCTATCTATACAATATATTAATACATTGGGAATGTATTTCCTTGCCTAAATTCAATAATATATACTTTTATTACCACCTTATATTTTGTGGTATTGATTACATGATTTAATTAATACTACACTTTTTGTGATATTTGAAAGTTGCCATTTTTTAGAACAATGTATTGATCATTATCCTATTAGCTAATGTTTATTTATATCAGAATGTATTTCTCCATTTTCTTTCTTATACTCTTAAATAAACACATGTATATTTATTGTATACCAATTTTTTAAACCAATGGTTTTAGTGTTAAACACATATACATACACATAAAGACACTCACACATTATACATCCATACCTCACTGTAGTAATCTAAGTTATACGTAGAAGTATTTGGCTACTTTTATCAAAGGTAACACCCACTCCTGGTCTTTCTGGTCTCAAAACGAGGTTGCAGAGAAATGGAGAATGCAGGAAAATTAATGAGCATCACCTGTTTTGGGAATCTGTAAGAAGAACCCTGGTATACAAGGTTCTTGAAAGTCACTTTCCATTTCTTCTTAAGAATGTTTCCAGATGTTGTCAAATGTAGTTATTGAATCTTATTGCTTAAGCAAGCAAATAGAACCTTCTCAACAAATTCATTCTAAAATAAACCACAAGCTCTACCAATCCCTATGATTCTCCTAAAAATCTCTGTAATTCTACACAGCAGGAAGGCAGCAGGCTGTAATCCAGAAAGAGCCTCAGTAGAACGTAACCATGCTATCAGAGCTCTGACTTACAGCCTTCAGAACTATAAGAAATAAACTTCTATTATTTATATCAACCCATCATTGGTATTTTGTTAGGGCAACCCAACCCAAGAAACACAGAAAAAAAATGGATTATAATAGTTTCTGTAAGAAGATATTGTGATGTTTCCTAAGTGATAACCATAAAAACAAGAATGCCATAATATATTTTATCATAAATAACAAGGAATATAGCAAAATATAATTTATAAAGACAAAACCACCACTTTAGGGCACAGAGTAAGCAAGACTACACTTTTGTCTATGTGAGCATCAGCTGGATCTATATATGGGTGGAAATTTTCTTAGCTACTCAGTTTACTTGACAGCTCTACCCAATTGCCATTTCCACTTTCATTGCACTCAGAGGGTCTTGGGAATGACCTCCCTTCCTACGCCCCTTCCTGAAGAGTAAAGATCATTATTGAGCCCATTCTCAAAGCCAAGGATTGTGCCAAGTGCTTTTCATGGTATTTCACTCAATTCCTATACAAAACTTGAGAGGTCGGTTATTACCTTCCTCTTATAGAGAAGCAAACAGCATCAGAGAGCTTGAATGACTTTCTCTGAAACACAACACTCATGAACTATGACTCTAAATCCTTCTGTGTTTGGCATCAAAGCCTCTATCTTTTATGCTATTAGAAATGTAAGGAAAGGGATGAAACATGGTCTCTTTCCCTGAAAATCAGCAATTTAATGACTGACATTGAAGGAATGCAGTGCAATCAAATGGGGAAACAATGGCAAATGTGGCAAAAAAGTATTTAATAGAAGATTGTGGAAGTGCACCTAGTAAAGTTAGCTAATTGACAGGCGTGGTGGTATACCCATAGAATCCCAGTGACTCAAGAATTTGAGAAGGGAGGATCACAAGATCAAGGACAGCCAGCTTCAGCAACTTAGCAGGCCCTATCTCAATATTTTAAAACATTGAAAGAGCTGGGGATGTAACTTAGTGGTAGATTGCCCCAGGGTTCAATCTTAAGGACCCTCTCCCAAAAAAAGGAGGAGTTGGGATGGGGGCAGTAAATATTTCCTCCCAAAGTGGCACCTTTTAGGTAGAGTCTTGAATGTAGAACATTGACACTGATGGAAAGTAGACAACACAGGTAGATTGAATCACAAAGCAATTGTTAGATGTGGTTGAAGCCTAAAAAAAATATAGGCCAGTTTGCATGACATAGTAAAATTTAAATAGTGTATTAAGAAATCTGCTGTTTATTTTGAAAGAGGAAAGTGATAAATCAGATGTTTACTTATGAACAAACAATAATATAGTTTGTCTGTTCAAAATATTTGGAAACTGTTTGTTTTTTCTCCATTTATTCCATTGGGCGTGGGTTATTTCTAAACCCCCATTAACTGTTTTGCTAATGCTTTAACACTTGCAAAATCTTGAATAAAGTTTTAATTAACTCAAAATCTGTGGCAGTGCCAACCATATTTCATACAATTAATAGAATCTACTGAAAACACTAGATTCTAGATGAAAATTTAAAAAAACAGTGATTTTTTTTCTGAGTTTTTTCCAGATTTAAAAATGTATTCAATGTATTCAATCTGTTTAGATTTTTGTCCATTAGTCTGGAATTTGAAGTTGTACACAATCATCAAAAATTTTAAACAATTTCTAGGTAACCTAGTGGCTAATTGGAAGTTGACCTCATTGTATTGAGTTTGATCCTTTAAAAGGTAAATTCTCTCAGACATAATTGACTCTGTGTTACTGAAATACTGGTACTTTATCATAAAATGTTACTCTATGCTTAATTTTATTTATTTTTTATGATTTCAGTCAATTATGAGGATATTGGTCTTAAATTCAATTGTGTTGTTATTTTAAGGTAAAAATCATACAATATCAGAACCTCTTATAATGAAATATTAACAGCACAAGGACTGCTAGAATAAGAACTTTATTCAAGAACACTAAAATTCCCAAGAATCTATTAGTCCAATGAAAATATCCTTTTTTAAAACAGGACTCACTCAAGAGGCACTGCTTTGTGTGAAATCTGAACATGCCATTTGAAAGACCTCACCTGTCATCCAGACCATAGTTAAAAGTTACTCTTATTAATAAGCATATTATCCTCTCACACTTTAGCCAAAGTTCCTCTTTGTGTTTGAAGATGACAATTTTTATGCTTGTATTGCCTATGTACGAATATCAATATATCGCCTGCTTTCCTTCCTTACTATCTGATCCGCTTTGATTTCTTTAAGTTTTGTGTTCTACTTTGATAACTTAACATCAGATCAGAAAATCCTGAAATGAACAACAAGATCTTGGTTAACCCACATCCAAATCCAGCTTCTAGACTGGTATCTATAATCTTAACTGTATTATCAAAATCCTATTGAATAGAGCAGTGTTCCTTGGAACTGGATCAGCAAAAGAGTACAGACCATCTAAGACTGCTATAATTTTAGGACTGTGCTACATCAAATTTGATGTTAATTGTGTAGAAACTATGATGGTGAAATAAAGTAAATTCCTCAAGTAGTTGGTTCCTAAAACTAGGAAGCTGAGGCAAGAGTTGTTGGAAGAACTAGTAGAACTCCTCCACTGGAAGAGAAATCTTAAAGAGGGCATGGATCTGGCAGTAGGTGTCCCTAGACAGTGTTAGTCAAGAGTTAATGAGATAAAAATCTAAGGGAGATC
The DNA here is from genome assembly GCA_004027875.1 of Aplodontia rufa. Lineage (NCBI taxonomy): Eukaryota > Metazoa > Chordata > Mammalia > Rodentia > Aplodontiidae > Aplodontia > Aplodontia rufa. The sequence continues at coordinate 58,227 of PVKS010005102.1, read as the reverse complement.
AGTAGAGGAAAAGGATCAGGGGGTGGAGGAGGGGAAGGAGGAGAGAAGTGTTAGTGTGATAGTGGCCAAATTGTATTGGTATACTGTGTGCATGTACAAATCTGTAACAATAAATCCCATCATTTTGTACAACTAATGCACCAATAAAAATGTGGAAAGGGGGGAAAAAGTGAATGAGAGAGGATGTTTTGCCATATTCTGCTAACTGTCCTATAAGAAGCAAAGGGTTAGGTCAGGGCATCTAATTTTTGATTGGGAAATCTGAAGCCAGTAAGATTTCCCACAATCATTCATACTAAACTAAGAAAAACATGATTTAAGACACAGAAATAAAAACTAGAGAAATGGACCTCACCAAAAAGAGAGTTGCATAGTTGGGTATAAATTCTTTATCTCTCATCTGGTTGGGAGGACAATGTGGACTTGGCATTTCCTGAGGCTGAGGTGTAAAGATACGAGTTGGCGTATCTTTACGCCAACTGGGGGGGGGTGCTTGGGGTCCAGGGAAGGGATATGTTAAGCTCGGGTTCGGCAGCAGGGACTCTAGTAATGGTGGCATAAAGGGTAAAAAGGGGAAAGAACTTGAGAACACAAATTTTTGAGCTGGGTTTAAATTGCTCCTTGGGAACCCTGACAAGAACTGAAGGAAGTTTTTGGGAGAAGCTTTGGTTCAACATCTATCAAAATTTGATATTTAAAAGAAATGTCATCTAATTTTATAGTCATAGGCTGGAAATGTCTGGGTAATGAGCACCTACCCCATACAGTAAAAGTGCATTTTGTTTTCTTATCTAATAGAATAAAAGTTCCTGAGAGAAAGGATTTTTCTAGATTTTGTTCACTGATGCTATTTGTACCTAAACCAGTGTCCAGTATTAACAAAAATTATTGAAGATCTGATATTTTACTTCACCTTACAATAACTCTCATAGTACATTTATAGTGTCCTTTTTTTTTATAAATAATGAAATAAAACTTTGAGGAATTAAGAGTAAGACCATAGTCACAACTTCAAGGACACAGATTCCCATATATATTCTAACTGAAAATGAATGGACTCAATGCACCAATCAAAAGACACAGATTGGCTTACTAGATTAAAAAAAAACAAAAATCCAACAATGTGCTGCCTATAGGAGACATACCTCACAATCAAAAATAGGCACAGACTGAAGGTGAAAGGTTGGCAAAATGTTTAGCAGGCCTGTGGACAATAAAAGCAAGCTGGCATTGCAATCCTTATATCCGATAAAGTTGATTTTGACCAAAAAACTAGTCAGAAAGGACAAAGAAGGTCACTATATCATAGTAGAAGGAAGAATTCATCAAGGAGACATAATGATAGTTAAAATTCACCCCCTCAAATTATAATCCCCCCAAATTTATGGGAAAAATACTCAAGGACATTAAACCTCTCATCAATCTCAACACAATAACACTGGGGAACTTTAATGCACCACTATCAACAATAGACAGACCACTAAAGCAAAATATCAACAAAGATATCTTTTACCTAAACAACTCTATAAATCAATGGACTTAACAGACATTTACAGAATATTCCATCTCAAATCAGCTGACTTTACCTTTTTAGCAGTTCATGGATCCTTATCCAAAAGAGACCACATCCTAGACCCCAAAACTAACCCTAATAAATATAAAATGTTGATATAGTCTCATGTATCCTGTCAGACCACAATGGTATGATCTTAGCAATTAACAGCAAGAAAAACAAGAGAAATTACTCAAATATTTGGAAATTGAATAATACCCTCTTAAAAGAAGAAAGGATAAAAGAGGTAATGACAACAGAAATCAAAAAATTCTTGAAAATGAATGAGAATGATGAAACAACATATCAAACTCTCTGGGAGAGTACGAAAGCATTCTTTTTTTTTTTTTTTTTTTTAAAGGGAGAAGGAAAGTGAGAGAGACAGAGAAAGAGAGAAACAACTTTATTTAGTTTTTCACATGGCCTTCGTTGCTCTAACACTTAGTTGTGTACGTGGTGCTGGGGTTTGAACCCGGGTCCTCGTGCTTGCCAGGCAAGCGCCAAAACCGCTGAGCCACCGCTCCAGCCCCTGAAAGCATTCTTAAGAGGTAAATTTATAGCACTGAGTGCCTTCATCAAAAATAAGGAGAGAGCCCAAACAAATAGACTTATGCTCCAACTCAAATCCCTGCAAAAAGAGGAACAATCAAATCCCAAACCTAATAGAAGACAGGAAAGATCAGAGCTGAAATCTATGAAATTGAGAACAAAAAAAATACAAATTGTCAATAAAATAAAGAGTTGGTTCTTTGAAAAAATAAATAAGACCAACAGACCCCTTGCAAACCTCACCAAAAGGAAGATTGAAATGAAGCAAATCAACAAAATCAAAGATGAAAACAGAGACTTCAACAATGACTCAGTCAAAATCCAGAAGATTATGAGAATTTATGTTGAAAAATTATACTCTGCCAAGTTTGACAATCTGGAAGAAATGGACAAATATCTTGCCACATACAGCATTCCTAAATTAACACAGGAAGACACTGAAATTCTAAACCAACCAATCTCAGGTAGCGAAGTCAAAACAGCAATTAAAAACCTTCAGAAAATAAAAGCCCAGGACGTGATGGATTCATGGTGGAATTCTCCCAGGCCTTTACAGAATAATTAAGAACGATCTTCTACAAGCTTTTCCATGAAATTGAAAGAGTTGGAACCTTCCGAAACACGTTTTATGAAGCAAATATAACACTGATACCAAAACCCAACAAAGACACATTAAGAAAACTACAGATCAATTTCCCTGAGGAACACAGACACAAAAATCCTTAATAAAATTCTAGCTATCCGACTCCAAAAATACATCAAAAGCATAATACATCATGATCAAGTGGGCTTCATCCCAGGAAAGCAGGGCTGGTTCAACATACACAAATCAATAACTGTAATTCACCACTTTAACAGAATTAAAAATAAAAATCATATAATCATCTCAATTATTGCAGAAAATGCTTTTGATAAATTTCAGCACCCATTTATGCTCAAAACTCTGGAGAAGATAGGGATCAAAAGAGGATACTTTAATTTTGTAAGAGCCATTTATGACATTATTATGCTTAATAGAGAAAGACTGAAAGCATTCCCGCTGAATTCAGGAACAAGACAAGGATGTCCACTTTCACCACTCTTATTCAATATAGTCCTTGAAACCCTAGCCAGAGCTATCAGACAAGAGAAAGAAATCAAAGGACTTCAAAGAGGAAGTCAAGATATCTCTATTTGCTGATGACATGATCCTTTACTTAGAAGACCAAGTAAGCTTGATCAGAAGACTTCTAGACCTTATAAACAATTTTAGCAAAGTGGCTGGCTATAAGATCAACATTAATAAATCATTAGCTTTCAATGGAGGAAGTAAAAAAGCCCATAAATATATGAGAAAATGCTCCACATCACCAACAATCAGAGATATGCGAATCAAAACTTCACTGAGATTCCACCTCACTCTTGTCAGAGTGGCAAAAATGAAGAAACAAACAATGACAGATGCTGGAGGGGTTGTGGGAAGAGAGGAACACTTTCACACTGTTGGTGGGACTGCAACCTTGTACAGCCACTCTGGAAAGCAGTGTGGAGACTCCTCAAAAAACTAAGGCTGAAACTATATTATGACCCAGCTATCCCACTTCTGGGTATTTTACCAAAAGAGTTAGAGTTGGCATATTACAGAGATACAGCTTCATCAATGTTTATAGCAGCTCAACTTACTATAGCTAAACTATGGAACCAATCCAGATGTCCCTCACTGGATGAGTGGATTCAAAAACTGTGCTGTGGTACAATGGAATTCTACTCTGCTAATAAAGAGAATGATATCATGGCATTTGCAACCAAATGGACAGAGATGGAAAAAATTAAATTAAGTGAAATATCTCAAACTCAGAGACACAAGGTCGGAATGTTTTCTCTCATATGTGGAAACTAGAATACAGATCAAAAACAGACAACAGAAAGTTGGCTAAGCTAATAATAATCTCAACATGGTGAATTTTTACATGAACGGGGGAACCTTGCCTATGACACTGGGGGATGAAGGGGTGGAGTAGGAAGGGAGGGTGGGAATAAGAGGGATATCAAGGCAGCTAGAGGGAGGGAGTGGGGGGGTTTATCAACCCAGAGGGGAACCTTTGACTTCCATGAGAAGCCCAAATAACATGAAGGTAAAGTAGGGGAAACATGGGATCAGAGGGAACCCAAAGTGGGGAGACCATGAACTGGCATCAGCCTTGGTTTCCTCAGTCATTATGCATGTGATCATGATTATATGGCAACAATACCCTCTTATATGTATGAATATGTTGAATGAATTAAAAAAAAAGAAAAGAGTAAAACCATGAGTCCCATAGCTACAGAGGAAGAGTAGCAGAGCCTACATTTGAATCCAGGTCTCTTAATTATAATTACACATTTAGAAGCAATTCAGCATAATTATGCATTCATAAAAGCATAAACTAAAATCTTGCCCATAAATGGAAGTGTTAAACACAAAACTGTTTAGATTTTTGTTTTATGGTCTGCGTTCTGAACTGAAACTGTGACTAAGGTACTTTTCCCCCGCTTTGGAGTACCAAGACAATGGAAATAAATGGGCCACCTTCACTAATGTGAAATTGGAATCATTTTCCCTCCAGTCAGTTAAAACAGGAAGGCATTAAATACAGAGAAGCAAGATGACCAAAAGGAGCAGAAAAGCTAACAAACACTAAAGTCAATTTATTATTTGAATAAATGTCTGGGCAGTAATTGTGTGGGATGTAGTTTAATACTGAAAAGAACAGATTTGTGTCATTCTTAAAATAAGAATATGAACGCTTTTGACCACAGAGTTAATAAAAGTGTGTTGTCCATGCAAGCTGGTAATTGATGTGAAACAGTTACCTTTACTTTATCCTCCAAATGGCAGAAACAAAGCTTCCACTGAGGGGGCTATTCACGCGTAAATTGTGTTTAATGGTTTCCTGTTAATGTGTTCTATTTCCACAATGAAAGTCTTGCCAAATTATAAGAGAGATGCTCTTAACTCCTTTACTGCTATCAAATTGAGCAGTAATTGAATCAGGCAAGAAATCCCTTTTTGACCTTGAAGCTTGAAATTTAGATTTTTACCTTTTCATCCCATCATCAAATTTGAGAGAGACATGGTATTAATTTTTAGCCTTTTACATTTTAGATGGTAACTTCATGGCACTAAATAAAGTGCTTTTGGGTGTGAAGTACAGTAAACCATCAACAAATTCATCAATTTTCCTGCAGAAACAAAAAATTTTGAAGTCTTACTTACATTCACTAATTTAAGGTTTTCATTCAGTATTTTGCCTGTTCAAAACATCCAACAAAAGAACAATTCAGATGTTATGTAAAATCTGTCATAACAATAACTGTGACAATGTGCAGAATATATATACCATTAAATCAGAAAACAATGTTATGGGATAGACAACATTCTGCATAGGAGTCATAACAGATTCATTCCTGAGATATTGCAGCAATACTTAATTCAACTGAAGAGAGTATTATGCCTTTGCATTATAGTACTACATTTAAAAAATCAAATTAACAGACTTCTGGCCAAAAAGTTGTTAATATTTGGGGTCTACATTTGAAAGGGATGCCCCTTTACATAACTGAAATGATTTTCGGGTGAACGTGATTTACACGCAATTGGCAAATTACAAGCTACATTAGACAAATCTACCCTTGTTTTAAGGGAGCAAATGGCTAATTGCATTTACGCTCATTTGAACTTCAAAGACTGAATTGGCCTAACGCATTACAACTTGTCTTCAGAGGTATTATGTTTTGATTAAAATATTTTTTGAAGTACTGATTTTCAGCCATCCTTAAAGCTGTCGTTCACAGTCCCTAGAATACCCATTAAAAAGTTGAAGCTGATTTTGGAGGGAAATAGTTCCCGTTGAGTTACAAGTGTCTGCTTTCCACTGTATAACAATTAAGGTCTTTGTGATCCCAAACTTCCTACCATGTATTTTTTTTTCATGCACCCTCACTGGGGCCTGAGCCATTTCCCTGTGCATGGCCACAATTCTCTGACTTTGCTCAAGTCATAAAAGCTTTCTGCTTACCAAACCTCTTCCTATTCATTTTTATGCCTGCCCAGCATAAAAAATTCCCCTCTGGATGCTGGCTTCCAATGTCCCCTTTCTGTGACCTACTGTAATCTATCTTACCTACCAACTTTTCATTTTTATGCTATGGAACTCAGATCATAAATATTTTATTTTGAACTTTTTATTAATCTGGACATTTAGAAAGACTGCTTCCACGTAACTGCCAATTAGATAATATGGTTCTTGAGGGAATATACTACTATGTATAATCAGTGATGGGGAGGTGGGCTCAGAAGTCAAATGGGCCAGGATTCATGCTCCCTGTCCACCAGTTTCTGGGTGAATGTGACAGTCATGCAGCTTCTCTATGCTTTTTCTCCTCTACTGTAAAATGATGGTATATACCTCAGTGTTTTGAAAGATGAAAACAAGTAATGCATCTTGTAATAATTATGATGTGTGATATACATGCACAAAACACTTAGATACTTTAATAATAATTGTTATGAACTGAGTGTTCATGTTCTCACCACCTCCATTTATATGTTGAGTCTCCGTCATCTAAGGAGATGGCATTTAGGAGGCTGGATCTTTAGTAGTTGGTTATGGAGAGGTGAGGTCATGGAGAGACCTCATGAACAGTGTTAGTCCTTATAAGAATCCCAAGAGAGAGACAATGGAGACACTATTGCTATGGGTTCAGACAGGGATGTAGGAGAGAAGCAAGCAGAAGGGAACATGGGGAAGAAAAGATGGAGTGAGAAGCAGTGGAAACTTAGGAATTTTCTCTACCTGCCTTAATTCTCACCTACTTTCCTCTAAACTAGGATGCCTATTGATTTTGGGCCTCTTTACGAGGGAGGAGCAGAATTCCCACCCCAGGGATATCAGGCTGGGCTGTGCGATGGGCGGATGTGAGCAGTAGTGACATATGTCCTATCCGAGCAGAGCTTTAGGAGATATTGTGTGGTCCCATCATTGATCCTTTTCCTCTACATGGCATCTGGCTGGCAGAAATGAAGAGGAAATGGGACAGAAGCACAGCCTGTGCTATTGTTGCAGCTCAGTGGTTTTGGAGGTTATTACCACAGCATAAGCCAGCAAAAGCTGATACAAAACTCTTTTGAGAATTTTTCTTAGGGTAACTAAATCCTCCTACAAAACCCCACTCCAGCTTCCCTTAAATCCCGCTCATACCCCCTCCTGCAAACACACCCAGAGAACCTAGTCTGAACCAGTAAAATCAATGCACTCGCTCTGGAGCCCTCAGCAGTTGGCAATTGATACACATTTAACTGACCTCATGCTATTTGTGCAAATTCACAATTTAACAAGTATGGGTGGTGCGTGTGCTTGCATGTTTGCTTGTGAATTATATATGATTCTAACTTCATCTTTAGATATGCACATGAAACCCTGAGAAGACGAGAAAGCATTTCTCATTTCTATATGTTGAGCATGCTTTGTCCCATGCAGCATGCTAAGCATTGAGGGTGACACCTGCATGGCTTGTTAGATGTGTTTTCTGTTATCAAAAAGGTTACTCCTGGGCTCTGTCCCCTTCCCCCACTATGGGGAAGTCTGCTCTTTTCCCTGTGCTTTACTTTCTATACTAAAATTTGTCTACTCTGCTTGCCTAGGTGTCCTTCGGTTTCATTCTTTGACTCCAAGGAGGGAAAAAAAAGTTACTCCCTGGGCAGAGTTATTAATGTGCACCTGGTCAGTTGTAACTTGTCTCAAGATATAAACTAGTATTGCCATGGGGGAGTTAAGGAAGATCCAGGCATTGTGCCACGATGAAATGTTTTTTGAGAAGACTGCCATGAATGGGCGGAGCATTATGGCATTTGAGAATGGGAAAATGGTGTGCTTAAAAGCACAGAATGGGGAACAAGAACAGCAGACTTGATTTTTCCCGAGGACTCCATCATGGGTTTGCAGACAGCTATCTTCTTCTTGTGAACTCACACGGGCTTTCTTTGTGTGTGTACTCTAGCATTTATTTGTGTGTTCTAATCTCTTCTTACAAGACTTGAGTTAGATTAGATCAGGACATACCCTAACAACTTCATTTTAACTTAATTAATCCATTAAAGGCCCTTAGTTTCTACAGTCACATTCTGAGGTACCGAGGAAGGATTAGGAATTTGAACTTTGTGCAGAATTCAATACACACAAGGTGAGTAGAGAGAATGAAATAGAGGCTGGTGGGAATCTGGAAAGAACTGAAAATCTGTGATTTGTTGTGAGTCAGCCAAGTACAACTGTGATTCAGAAAGATCATGCTTGAATATCCATTGTATGAAATTAGGAGAGAGTGGACAAATCTTTCCTAATGCAGGCAGCTGATGACCTGATTAAAGAGTATGACAGTGGGAATGGAGAGAAGTGGGTATGTGCAGAAGGAAATGTGAGACACAGTGATCAATTCCTGGGTGGGAGAGAGTTAAGCAATAAGGTGAAAATACAACTGATCTTATTTTTGTAGCTGGATGACCACATACTGATGACTACCAAGAGATGAAAGACAAGTTTAAACAATAGAGTCTAGAGAGGTGCTAAGGGGTCCTAGAATGATCCATGAAATTGGAGGTGGAGAGTTTTATGCTTAGTAATGGGGTCTGTATAACTGTAAAGCAGAAAGATTGCAAACTCTCAGAAGAATCATTATATTTGAGGTTGGGATGTGGCTCAGTGGTAGAGTGCTTGCCTTGCATGCACGAGGCCCTGGGTTCAATTCCTTGTACTGCAACAAAAAATAAATAACAGACAATAATAACAAAACACATTAAATTTGACAGTTGGAGGAATGGATATTGGTAACCTAGTCAAACAGTTCATGAGAGTGTAGGGAAAGGTTTGGAGAGAGTAAAGAAGAGGCAAGAGATGGCTGTTGGATACACAACTCAGAGGAGTCTACAAAGGTCTTTTATTAAGCAAAATATATAATAATAAAGCTAATTTTGCTCAGCGTCTGATCATCTATTTTTTTAAAAATACTCAATGGGATAGATGTTGTCATAATCCCCAATACACACAGATACAGAAAATGAGGCACAGAATGGAGATGCATTTTTTCTTATATTACACACCTAGTGATTCAAAAATCTAGGTTTGACTCTGCACACATCAATGGGAATACACATATTTATCTACTACTTTTTGTAGCTTTATATAAGTTTAGCTTGATATTTAAAAAGTTGATTTAAGACAAATCTGGGAAATTGCATACAGAAGCACCACGTGCACCTGGGTGTGTGGGAATTGGGGGCTGCACACCCTGAGGTCAGCACAAATGTGCCAGAGGGCTTGCACAGAGGAAGCTGATGGAATAAGTAAAGATTATTTATTTGAAGTTAGCTGTAGGAGGTGCCTCTCAAATGGAAGAGTTATCTGCTATCCTTCATAAGAATATTTATTACATGAATAACTGCTATATGGCACGCACTTACATTGGAACCTGGAGATGTGATGGGAAACAATACAGACAAGGTCCCAGAACTCATGGATTTTCCAATTAGTAACACTTAAAAGGATCATCAGCAATTTGATAAAAAATGGAATTAGCTATTTAATATCAGAGGTCATATATTATAATAAACTATCTTCATAATTAATGGAACATACAATTCAAGGAAAGTCAATATACTCACAATGTCCTAGTTTTTCCATCAATGTGACAGTGACCAAATGATAATAGGCTATTATATATTTGAATGAAAGGTAACTTGGGGAGCTAAAGTAATATTAATAAATGAAGATAGCATAAAATACTATACAATAATAAGAAACCTTCATTTTATTTTTATTAAGGAAATATTAATTATTGGATTTGACCCAGGAAGACTTGCTAATATAAATACATTGAATAATCTTTAGAAGCTTTTATCATTTTCTCCAGAAGTAATAAAGATAATTTCTAAAATTGGAAGTTAATTAAATTAAAAATCTTACAGTGAAATGATGTTATGATTGAGATTTTAATATGAACATAGTTTAAGACATTGTGATGGTTCCAACAATAACCATACCTGGCTACCTTTCCTGATTTTGCTATAGACAAACTTCCACTCTGTTTAAACAGATGCTAACATGTGGACTGAGTTGTTCTCTGAACACATTAGAGTGTTTCTGCATATTACAGTCTTGAAAGTTCTTATTCTACTTTAAAAGTTTAGAATATTGCTTACCAAATTGCCATCTTTGCATTCAGAAAATAACAAACTGAACTGAATAATTGCACAGATTCAATTAAAGCCTTTTTGTAAGCTTGTCTGATTTTTGTCTATGGTATAATAGTTACTGTATTAGTAAATCAGAGATAAAGAATGGTTTTATTTTAGCAGAGGTTTCCCTTGAACATTTTGGTACCTTATTTAAATAAAGATTAAAAGGTGAAAGAAATTTGAAGATAGAGCCAGGTGCAGTGGCACAAATCTGTAATCCCAGCAACTGGGGAGGCTGAGGCAGGAGGATCACAAGTTTGAGTCCAACTTCAGCAACTTAACAAGGCCCTAAGTAACTTCGTGAGACACTGTCTCAAAAGAGAAAATTAAAGTTAAATAAAAAAATCTGAAGATTAAGCTGAAGGTTAGAGCCCCTCCTGAGTTCAGTCCCCAGCATGGAGAGGGGGGATGAAAGTGACACAAAACATGGAAAGAGAACGATGTGAGAAGCGGTAGAATCAAGATTCAAATTTATCTTGACAGGTACTAACAAGTACCTAGATGTCTCGATCTAGACATCTCGTAATGTGATAACCATGCTTTTCTCTTTAGAAAGTCATTTGTATAAATCTACCTTGGTAGAAAACTTTCTTAGCAAGAATTCATAGGAAAGCATTTAGATAGTTTTGGTAAATTAAAAGATTTTTGTTAAGGACTCTGATGTTAATAAAGATGTACTAACAACAAAGTTCACAGAAATCTTTAGGCTACACAAATCAAAGTACATGTTTCAAAGTACACTTTCAGATGATTAGAAGTGATCCTTGCATGGGGTTCTGCTAATTGATTCAGTTTTGAGGAACATAATTTCAGGAGCACTGATTAGCAAGATCTCCATTCATAGAAATAGAAGAAGTAATTGCAGAATTATATATGAATTATTTTAGATTGCTAAGAAAGTCTATTCCAGGATTGATTCTATGACTCCATGGAAAATATGAACTGTTGTCAAGTATGCTTACATCAGAAAAAATCCCATTATATGCAGCACATATAATCTTTGATTCTATGCTACCAGTACTTTGTGTTGAAATTATCACTATTTTGATAAGTTAAATTGCAAAACAATACCAGTTATTTTCATATTAACTCAGGAAAAGGCATATAATCATTTTAGCTTGGTGGATAAAAAAGATATATGCTTTTGTTGTCCTCAAGAGTCTAATTTTTCACTCCAATATTTGGAATAACAGTGAATTCTATTTTTACATGGAAATCTACATGAAGAAATGTGCTAGAATTTTAAAATATTTTTTCTGAGTTCCTACAGAACACATATACTACATAAAAGTCTTTTGAAATTATTCCCAGGCTAAGCCGAATTTAGAATAAAAAATAAATAGTTCCCACAAATCATGTGGCTTGAATGTACACCTACCCACTAAAATCTGGACTTCGTAATTCAGAGCAGTGCTTCTCAAATTTAATATGCATAATACACCTGCAGATCTGGAGTGCGTCTCAAATTAAACACTTCTGTCAAGCTCCTGGGATACTGATGCTGCTGTCTGTGGACCGCTCACTATCAGCAAAGATTTGAAGAACTCCGTTGTACTGCTGCTATCAATTATATGAAAACAACCCCCACTAAATAAACAAAGGAAAACAAAGGAGTTACTTTCAAAGATAGAAAAGAACCTTGGCAATGTTCATCTCCAAATCCTTAGCACTTACACTATTCTTCTAAATAATGTCACGTGAAAGTCTCCTTCTTCCCGCAAAGTGTGAGGCGCTTTCTCTGTACAAGGGCTTATGAACTTGTCTCTCGTTTGCTCATCATTACCCAGCCTCACTCTTCCTGAATTCTCTCTCTTCTTTCTGTATGATTTCATTCTCTACTTTTTTTTTTTTTTAAACAGGACTCTAAGGTCAACTTTAGATTCCTTTAATTTTCTGTAATTAATGCATTGGTAATCTGTGTATAAATAAATTGCTCAGAAGGTTTTTACCTTATTGTACTATAAAATTTTAACCTATAAAATAATTTCTACTTGCCTTGAATAGCTGGCTTCCAGCAACCCTGCACGAAGAGAGTCGTGACTGAGAGAAACCGGCGCAGTTCTGATTAGCCTGCCTGACTGTACCCTCTGCTTCTCCCCGAGACATCACTCCTGTGGGAGGGTAGGGTCATTTCTTCACTAGGCAAAGGATCTCACTAGAAATCTATCATGAACTGTGGCCTCTGCTTGCAAGGAATAAAATCTCAAGGTCCAATCTCATACATTCTTATATTTATTAGTAATTTCAACTGGTCCAGCTGTTCTCAGTTTGGAGCACCATTAAAACAACTTGGGAACTGTTAAAAATTACTGATTCCTGGAAGTGTCAAAAATATTGATATCAGTAATTAATGATTACTGATCATTAGGTAAAATGATTCTCTTAGCATTAAAAAATATTGATTCTAATCCACTCTTCCACAGTAGTCTCATTCCAGTGGATAGTGCCTGAATGTTGGTCTTTTAAAACATTCTGACTAGGTAAATTTAATTTTGTAACTTAATCTACTTTCATCTAAAACTCCCATATTTCTATGCCATCTTTTTACTCACACCATAATATTTCCCCTACATCAGAAGGTCTCAAGTGTGTCTCTATGGACATATAGAACTGGATAGTTCTTTGCTGTTAACATTAGTCCATGAATTATAAGATGCTTAGAATCCTGGCCTTGACACTGCATTACTCCAGTTTTGGCATCATCTGTCTCCATACTTGTTAAATGTCCCCTTAGTAAGTAAAATCACATTGAGAACCACTGCTGTCCACCACCGTCACTACATTTGTACTGTCACTAGCATAATCATTATATTAAGCACTACTTTTTATATGCCAGCACCCAGCAGATGGTTGTACAGAAATTTTCTACTTTATTTAACCCTCAAAATGTAGTTATGAAGTAAAGCAAGGAGGAAACTGAAACCCAGAGATCCAGAAATGGTAAAGAGTTGCAACTGATGAACACGGAATTCAAACCTGCAGTGTCCCACCTCTGCCTCACACTCTGGGGACTATGGCTTTGGCTTTAACACTTCCACACGCTTTACTCTGCAGATTCTTTCGTCTATCTCCTTTTAAGACTATTAGCCTTCTAGAAACTTATCACACTATGACTAATCTATTATTCCTACACATAGAATACTGGTGCTAAATTAATATTTGTCAAATGATATTTAATAGTGAATATGTTAGATTTTTGTGGCTGAGAACAAAACACCTGACAAGAACAATTTAGAGGAAAGTTTTATTTTGTCTCATGGTTTTAAATGTTCAGCCCCTGGTCAACTGACTCCATTATTCCAGGGCCAAGGTCAGGCAAAATATCAAGGTAGAAGAACCCAGCAGAAGACTGCTCAGTTTATGTTGGCTGGGAAGCAGGAAGGGAGAGGGAAAGTGAAGAAGAACCTTTCCAGGGCCCACCCCCAATGACCCACCCTCCTCCAGCCAAGCTCTACCTGCCTAAAGTCACCACCCAGTTAATCTGTTCAAGCCGGGGTGGACTGATTAGGTTGTAGCTCTCATAATTCAGTCCTTTCACCCCCGAACTTTCCTGCATTAACACAGGGGCTTTAGGGAAATATTGCATATTTAAACCATGACAGTGAGTTTATTTTTCCTCCAAAGCTTACTTAAATTCTCATTTTCTAAGTTTTTCAAAGGTATTCCCATCCGTTTTTCTCCCTGGTGCTGAATTGCTATTCATCCTCCCTCTTGGTGACCATCTCAGAATTTAGTTTTTTCATGGAAGTTAAACATTTTCCTGGTTATCTCAGATTTGAGCCTTCCCAATATTTTTTCAACAATTCTTTCTAGTTCCTCTATTTTCCCCGTTAAGCACATACTAGATTCTCAATAAAGACAAATTTTTTTAAAACCTGGATTTTTTTGCTTATTAACTGGCCAGTACAAATCATTTTATCATGACCTTTAAGGATAAAACAGAAAATTTTAGCCTGGCAGTTTGAAACCTATTTTAATTTTGTTCCCATCTGCTCTTCCCATTATGATCCACTGGAGTGTTTTTCAAATGTCTTTTGTTGGTGAAGCCTCTGTATAATTAAATCTTGCATTTAAGCTCGACATGCAAAGTAAATTGAACTATGTGTGTGGACAGGTAGGGGGCAGGTAGTATGTGGTAATCTGAAGTTCCATACCATGGAAGATACAGAGCTATGACTTGGCTGTGTTCCCAGGATATCCTGGGGTTTAGAAGAGGTCAAGGGAAGGGCAGTGATCAGTCATTCCTTCTTCAGCGTAATACAGACCTGGGCCACTGAGCACACCTGAGGTGTCTGTATGTGCATGTGCACATTATAACTCTCAGGTCAAATGTTTCCCTTTCTTTCTTACCCCCCATATGCATTAAAATCTACCCATTATTTAAGTTGCACTGATTTCACGAAGCTTTCTCTTCCCATTTCCACACAACTGGGTCTTCCTTTGTTTTGCATCTTTGCCCTGTGTAGGAGGCTCACGCTGAGTGCTGAACACATTTTATATTATGCAAGATGCACAAGCCATTTCTTAGTAGTAGGATTTCTTAATGTAGTAGGATCTTCTTAACTAACCTTGATTTAACCACTTCCATTAATCAATCAAGACTTTCTGTTTCCTTTGAAAGTTTTCCAAAGTCCATAAAATTTGGGAGGGGGCAGTTATTATCCCTGATTCACTACTCACTTTTGGTTCAACCAGTGGAGGTTTCTGCTTGCCAGAATTGTTCCTGACACTGTTGAATTTGTTTGTATGTATAAATTATTTATGTATCACAAAGATAAAAAAACAAAGTCAGGGTTGGAGCAGTGGCTCTGTGGTTACAGCATTTGCCTGGCATGTGTGAGGATGCAGGTTTAAACCCCAGCACCATGTGCAAAAGGAAGTGTCAGGGCAACAAAAGCCAAATTAAAAACTAAATAACTAAATAAAATTGATTCTCTCTCTCTCTCTCTCCTCTCACTGGCCCTCTCTCTTAAAAAAATGAACAAAATCATTGCGGTGAAAACCAAGTTGAATGTTATGAGAAAATACAAGTTGCCATAAATTAGCTGTGGAAGTACAACAATTTTCTTTATGATTTTACTCTTCTACAAATAAATAAAAGTTGGAAATCTGTAGTCAGTGTATTATAGACAAGAAAAATGAAAGAAATTACCACCAGTAAGCCAGGTCCTAAAGGAAAGACCTTGCTCTTAGACCCCAAAATTTGTACTATAATGTATATTTATATGTTTAAGAATAATGAATTATATAAAGTATCCTTGAGACTCCTGATTATGATTTTTTACCTTAATGGGCTTTTTAAGATCTAGACATATCGAAAAGAAAATTTTGTTATTTGTTCAAATCCATGAGTCAAGATATTCAGGCAATTACCACATTGTTTAAAAGAAATTTTTACTATTCTGTTAGAACTGCTGTTGTGCTTTGAAATGTTTTGACCTGTGTACTTACTAGCAGCAAATTTTCATACTTCAAGGGTGGAATCCGTTCTTTGGAATCAGTTAAATGTCAATTGAAGCCATTTCTGTGAATAAAATAGTTATCATGCTGAGTAATACCAGCTTTGGGCAAAAATGAGGTATAACTAGAACAAAAATTGATCTCTTTGTCTTATAAATTGGCTCTGAAGGCAAATGAAGAGGTAAGTTCTCAAAATGTTATAAGGATTTTAGAAAATAAAGTGGTGGTAGGAGAATAAAGTTATCCTTCAGCTATAACTCTTGAAAAAATTATCCTTCTTTTAATCAGTGATTTTTTTTTATTTTTCAAATATATTCTAGGAGACTTCCACTATTTGCACCATCTCCTCAGTAAATTTTCCATTATTACAGGCTGTACAGTTAAAACGATGTTTCTGGCTTTTTACAACATAGACTCAGAGGTAGCAATGGTAAAATCATGTCTTGGAGCTCCTGTAATGTTATTTATGACCAAGTACTTCAAATGAAATTTGGCTCTAGAATTTTTAAAACCTTGCTTGGTAAAAGTTAGGGGAAAATGTCATTTAAAAGCTTTCTTGAAAACTCCTTGATATCCTTTTTGGGGCAGATTGTTATTGTGTTCTGGGAAAATCACCAAACAGACTTCTATTAAGAAAAGTTACCCTTTTCAGAAATGGATGACTACTCAACTGTGACTCTACCATGCTCAAATGCTGCCAGGCAAGAGAAAACTTATTTTATGGGTAACTCAGAGTTGAACTGCATTTCTAGTGACACTGTGTTTATAGAGAAAAGTTTGTAAGTCTAGAGAGCTTAAGCATGGTGTGTGCATGAAGATTATTGCTGGCCCTTACCGAAGTAAGCGTGAGCTGGGCGCTGTGGCGAACGCCTGTAATCCCAGCATCTCAGGAGGCCAAGGCAGGCGAATCCAAGTCCAATGCCAGCCTCATCAGCTTAGGGAGGCTCTAAACAACTTAGCAATACCATGTCTCAAAAAATAGAAAGGGATGGGGGTGTAGCTCAGTGGTAGAGTGCCCCTGGATTCAATCCCCAGTGCTAGGCGAAAGAATAAAAAAACAGGTGAGCATGTTTCCTTTGTTGGTGTGTGCAACTATTGCTAAGAGTTTAAGAGCTAAAGTTCAACAGCTAAAGTTGTTTACAGAGGACATTTAACAGACTATTACAGGGGCTGGAGCGGTGGCTCAGCGGTGAACACTGTTTGCCTGTCATGCACAAGGACAAAATATCGGAGCCACAAAAGTCACATGAAAAACTAAATAAAATTGATTCTCTCATAAAAAAATAGAGTGTTATACGTAATAACACTTTCAGATCCAAATGATAATACTTTTGGCATGGAGTTGAAGCGTGCATTTAAATGAATGACATTCCCTTCATCCTTGTCCAGATCCCAGAAACACCCCAATATCTCAAACGCTGGCAACTTTGAGACAATTGGAATCAGTAATGACAATTGGTTCTCTTTCTCTCTTTCCTTCTCTCTCTCTCTCTTTTGCCAGTTCTGGAAATTAAACCAGGGACACTCTACCACAGAGTCAAACCCCAGACCCCTCCCCCAATTTTTATTGTTTATTTTGAGACAGGGTCTCACTAAATTGCCTAGGCTGGCTTTGGAATACACCCAAATCTTTAGTTAATCTCAAGTATGGCATAGTCCACATAGATATTTGTGTTTATGGCATTCCATTGCCCACAAGGATATTAGTTAGCTGTCAGTGTATTGACAACGGGCGAGACCTTGATCAAATCCTTGTTTAATGGGGACAATATTAAAGTAATTATAGATCATAATTCTAGTCCTGGATCTGCTATATAGGAGCCCAGTATTTTACTTTATTAAATTTAAGAGCCTTTTTCTTAAATTATGTGGTCAGATTAAATGAGAATTTTTAAAAGTGGGATATGTTAAGGTCTAGTGTAGTGGTGCTATGAGAAGTAGCTACAATGTGAAAGCTTAAAACATAATCTGGAAGCTTGGGTGACCTATTTGGATTTATTCTGCCTCACTTTCCTCAACTGAAAAATGGGGGTAAAGAAATTGCCATCCCCATAGGATGGATAGTAAGAGTACCTAGATTAAAGGCAGGAACATTAAGAGCTCAATACATTATAGCCTGGAATCCATTTTATAAAGAGCTCTAATTAAAGTAGGATGAGAGACCTGAGCCCTGGAAATTTCCATAAAACTCTTGGCCCATTTATAATTTTGCATTTTATTTCAATTTTAAAATATGCAAATACAAAACATATACTAGTTCTTACACTGATAACCCTTCTTGGACATTCAATAAATATTTGTGATTTTTTAAAAATAAAAGTCACTGTTATGGCTGAAGACAAAATACAAAATAGTCTACCATTGAAGGGGGCATTTTAGGGTATCTGATAATTTCGCTCTAACCTTTTCCTAATTCTGTCTCTGATTACAGCATAAGGTCCTCTCTGGTCATTTTGTACAATGATATGCTTTTCACACACATTTGATTGGACCACAATGGGCATTTGATCTATTTCCACTCATTCTTTTTAGAAATGTGGGCTTGGGATTCACAGAGATCCATTCATTCTCCTTAGGGAAGATGAATTCTTTAGTTAAAAAAAAATTGACAGAAGAAAGCATGTAAAGAATTGGGAGACAAACAGAAACAGAAACTTTCGCTGAAAGTCAATATTTTTTGTATATGATGGTTTTTGAAATTTGGTGCCAAGCTCTGTTAGCTTTCATCCTTCTTCTTATGTTTCCTCTTTGCAAGGGTAAAGTTTCAAATGTTTCCTCTGGAAAGCTGTTAATGTTGGTCTAGCCTTCTGCTTTGTATTATTGTAATTATTTGACATTTGTTAAGTGCTCATGGTGTTCCAAAAATTGTTCAGAATTTTAAAAACAAAAATATCACTCCCCTTCAGGCAAAGCACATGTCCCTAATTCTAACCTAATGCCAAGGAATTAGATGTTAGTAGAGAGAAAGGATTAACGCTGTCACTGATTTTGCCTGGATCTTTGCTAAACAAAATGTTTCACCATGAGAAGAGGCATGAATCACGCAGGAGCTTAAAATTTTGCCATCAGATGAAAGATAGATAACTAAATTTTAATGGAGCCAATGCATTACTAATTAGGCTTTTTTTTAAACTTTTTTCAAGGTTGAAATGAAAATTTTCACACAAAGATAATCTCACTAAGAAATGTCTACCAATATATAGTCTTTGTATTCCACAATTTTAAGTGAAAATAAAATCCATTTATATTTCCTAATTTACTTTATTTTTTCCATAGAATTTAAATATTTAAAATCCTTTATGGCAATCCACTGATATTGATTGATTTGAAATTATCTACCTACATTACCTAGAGACAAAAATGTTTGCCTTAAATTATGTTCCTAGTGACTATATATATGTATATGCATACATGTATCCATATCTACATGCCTGCATGTATGTCTGTGTATTTCACTCTGAGATTAATAAATAGAAAAAGCTGTACTATTGTTAATTGGCCCTGAGCTATCTACCTATCTTTCCATCTTCAGTTTTTGAAAAGGTCAAAGTATCCAAAAGAAAATTAAAATGTCTGGGACCTGCAACTCCATCTACTGACCAAAAGTTACCATAACATTCTTCTTAACATTTGACCTAACCACTAGTAATTCTATTTATTTCATGCTATAATAGTTTGTGCCTCTCTGCAGCAAGGACAGTAATCCTGTCAAAATTATTATGCACAAACACAGTGAGTACTGAATGGACTACTTAGTGTATACAAGGTGTATCTTTTACAAATCACAAGAAGCAACATGAAATAACTAAATTGGTGAATTGTCTTGGCCACATACAAATAACGAAGCACAGCTCCCAGGATACATTTAAGATATTTTCTGAAAATATTGTACCACTGAATATAAAATTCCAACTGGTGGATAGGTCACTCATTATGAGAGTATTAAACTGTCTCAATAACATAAAAAATAATGAAAATGCCTACAAGGTGTCCCTCTTCTATTTATTTACATATTTTAACAAGAAACAGAAGGATAATAAATGATGATGAAGAATCATTTATCCCCAAGGGATTGAATAGCCTCTTGTCCTATTATGCCCCACAATCATTAATTTTAATTGCTTCAGATTTATAACCCACATGGATAAAATTAAGATCCATTTCAACAGGAGAAAGGAAAAAAAAACTAGTACTGCTGTAAACAGAAATCTCTTCCATTCTCTTCCAGGATATTTTTCAATAAAAACACACAAATATTATTGTATTATTTGAAATAAGGGTCTATAATAATATTTAGGTTCATACAATGAACAGAACTACAGACTATATGTGTGCTTTTCATATTGTCTTTTCTGGGTTTATAAAATAATATAAATACCCTGAGCATGTGTTAAAACTACTTATTTTCCATTCAGCATAAGAAGTTAACACAATATCAATTTTTGGACAAATTCAACATCATATTTAGAAAATGTAAGCCTATTTTACTTACAAAAATAATTCATGGGACTGGAGCAGTGGTTCAGCTATTGGAGCACTTGCCTGGCATGCATGAGGACCTGGGTTCAAACCCCAGCACCACATGCACAACTAACTGTCTGAGAAACAAAGTTCAGATGAAAAATTAAATGATTCTCTTTCTCTCTCTCTCTTAAAAATAATTCTAATATGTTATTTTTAACATAACTTTTATGTCAGTTAGACCATAAATATTCAGTCTATTCTCTAATCTTGACACTCAAAAGAGAAGAAGAAGAAGAAGAAGAAGAGGAGGAGGAGCCAATAGTGAATGTGTTAAATTAGAAATTTCTTAGCCAGGAAGGTGGAGGTGGTGTCCATAGTTAATGAAAGGTGGCGCGCAAAGCTTTCTGCCCTTGCTCTCTCTGTGCCACTGCCCTGAGGTCCAATGTGGAGCTGCAGAGCCTGAATCATCACTATGGGAAACAAGGTCTCTTCATTTGAGTCTTACAAAATGCTGAGTCATGATTTAACTTAGGGGGTCACCACCAGGTGTTTAAAATAAGGTAACATAGAACATAATTTAAAAGATCTGAATAATATATTTATTATTGTGTACATATACACGTGTGTCCATGCATGTGTGTATGTACGTATTTATGTGTCTTCAAGATAACAGTAACTTTAATTTTGTTGCTACAAACTATAAGCAAAAAGGCAAAAAAAAAAAAAAAAGGTTGGAAAAGTTACTACTTTAGTAAGAGCAGTTGTCTTCATGTCCCATAAGGCCATCCTTATAAATAGGCATGGGGAAAGATAGTAAGCGGATGTTACTGCAGTGTTTTCAAAGTGGCTCTCAGATCACTGTGTTAAAATCACCCCATCCTGGATTTACTCAAAACCTATTGGTCCACCATCTCCGGTACTGAGGATCTTCATGTAAAATCAGTTCTCCAGATAAAACCTCTGTGTTCTGAAATGTTAGGACCACTATGATACAGATATCTCCAGACAATGAGAGTGAGTGTCCAGGGACCATCAGTAAGTTTCCGAAAGTAGTATCATTTGTTCTATTTTTAGATCTCTTTTAGATTTACAGTACCCTATAGAAACCACTACCCAGATATGGCTATTTAATTTTCAATTAATTAAAATTTAGTAAAATTAGTAAATAAGTGCCCTAGGTACAGGAATCACATACCAAATGTTAGACACATGTGGCTAGTAACATTGTATTCAAAAGGGAAAATACAGAACATTCTTATCATCACAGAAATCATGAGGGGACAGCCCTACTCTGGAGGTTTTCAGTGAATTATAGATCTTGAAACATAATGTTTTAAAAATAAGCGCATTCAAATTAAGTGTAATTAATTAATTAAGTGTAATTAAGTAATATATACTATGTACTTTTATTAATTTTAAAGGTGTTTTCTGTTAGTTCATTTAGTTTAGACCAACTGTTAAGACTTTTTAGCATTCAAAAATGAATATATAAGGATAAGGGAAGGACACATAGATGGAACATAGATGTTTATATAAGAAAACTAATCTGTATGATGCTTTTGGGCTATATTTCCCCGATTTATAGAGTATGCAATGCCAAGAGTGAACTCTAAACTATGAACTTTAGGTGATAATGATCTGTCAAACTAGATGCATGAACTGAAACAAATCTACTTCCCAGGAGACAGGCTAAGCAAATGTGGGAGTGGGAGGTATATGGCAAAACTTGTACATTTTGCAAAATCTATTTTGCAAAAAATATTGAATATTTTTAAAAATAGTACTACATAAGTCAATGAAATGTAAACACAAAATCAAAGTATTTTATTTTTTAATACCATTATCATTTTTTAAAAAGTAAGATTAATACCATACTATAAGATAAGGCATCTATGAAGATTCATAACTACATACGTACATTTCACATCAAAACAACTGTGTGCTATTTGCTAGTTTCCTCTAAATTATAATGACTTTATCTTAAGAAGGCACATACTGCTGGACCTGCTATTATAATGTAGAATAATCAAGTTGCCAAAGGAGTACAAACAATTTTTAGGATAGAGGTTGCACAAAATAATACTTGAAATAGATTAACACCTTCCAAAAAGTGAAATTTTAGGCAGTTAGAAGATTGCTAACTGAAATTGTTATGCAAGTTATACACAAATATGCATGCTTAATTGTAAAAAATTCAGACTGGCTGTAATCTTCAGTTATGTTTTCGTCAGGTAAAAGGTATTTTTGTAAAGGTACTGTGCACGTATCCATTTTTAAAATGTTTTCAATTGAGATAAGGAGAATAAATAAAACAGTCAATTAAATCTCCATGAGAGATACAGCTAATGTATGCAGCACATTGTGAGGTTGCTTAGCACCCTAAGCACTTAGAAATAAAGTTCAATTTGCCTAAGAAGTATAAATGTATAATTACACCCATGGGTCAGTGTTGACCATCTATTTAACACTCACTCCCAGTTCTTGCTTGCTAAAAGAAAACTATCCTACATCCCTATCCAGGGTAATGTGCCCAGGTGCTGAGGACGGATCACGATTATTTTAAGTCAACTATGTCAAACCTATTCTTCTATGCCAGTGATCTGTCTGGAGTTGAGCGGTTGATCCAGGTCTGCTCAAAAAGTGGAGTAGGAGGAAGAGCTCAGGCAAGGCTGGGTACTGGAGAGGTTCTGGTGAGAGCTGTTTTCTCCCTTCCTTCCCTTCTTGAATTATATGCTGTTCTATGAGGATGCCAAGCTGTGAGAATCCTGAGATTCAAAGCCAAAATAAATGAGTGTTGGGAAAAGGAAGTTTGGGGGGAGAAAGCACTTGAGTTCAAAGTTGACCTTGATGCACCTGCCCCAACGTGGACAACTCTCACACTTATATTTGAATGTACTTATAGTTTAGGCCACTGTATGTGGAATATCTGCTACTTTTGGCTGAACACATTTTTTACCCTAGGGGATGAGATCAGAAATATGTAAAGCTATTTTCAAGTTACTGAAGAATCCTAGATTGAACTAAATTTGACTCAGGGTACCAATACAATTTAAACAACAACGAAAAAGAACATGTCAGTCCTAAAAAGGAGGCTGCTCAGACTTGAAAGTATCAAAAAAGAAACATCACACAGAAAAATAAACCCTGCCTTTCCTATTCAAGGGTTGCCTATTGGAGAGGGAATTTTAGCAACAGACTTGAAGTGTTATGATCCTCTTGTCAAGTTATCTTTACAGTGGATGAGAGTTTCTCAAGCTCCGTTAGTTGAAGATCATTTCTAAAGAAAAACTGACTCAAGGTGCTTTGAGTGAAAGTATGTGATTCCCCATGTAGATTTGCCCAAAGATCAGGTACGAAGAAAGCATGTTGACGCTGCTGTATTAGTTGATGAGACTGTTATGTTTCTCTTTACAACTGCCTTCTACCTACAGTGCTTTTTTTTGTACTAAAGATTTTATTCCAGAATTAAAATACTAATACAACTTGTGTTGATATTAATACAGCCTGAAAGACTGGTCTAATACCTGCTTAAACTTGTAGGCCACATGGCTTTAGATCCAGGAAAACCCCCAACCTCACTCACAGAGGAAATAGGCAATAGTAACTATGTTTACAGCTAGTCCTTGTGCTTAACTATGTATCAACCATGTCAGCAATACCCTGCCCAGTACATGTCTCACCGTTTTCTAGAGGAGACAGAGTTCACATAACTGAGTCCAGGTCTGTACATAAGTCCTTCTCTGACAAGAGACCTCTCCAAAGGCAAGTCTCACAGCAAGTGCAACAAGATGCTGTCTTGGTGTAAATAACAAATGACAATAAACTGACCCAGAAATGGTGAGGAATGTACTTAAGAATATTTAATGGCAAAGGGTAAGTGTTCAAAAATGAAAACTTACACTGTTGCCTTCAGCAAGTAAATGCTTGATAGTTACAAACTCAGGAGAGATGTATTCTATATAAAGGTAGAAATTATCAAGCACACATCTAACTAGGTTTGAAATTCTGAAAGTAGAACCTTTAGACAAATAACCCTCCTGACATTTTTTTTCAATTTATGAAATCTGAACAATTGGGTATGGTGGTGTACACCGAAATCCCAAGCAACTCAGGATGCTGAGGAAGGAGGATATCGACTTCCAAGCCAGCTTCAGCAATTTAGCAAGGCCCTGAGCAACTTAGCAAGACTGTCTCAAAATAAAAAAATAAAAGGGCCTGGGGGATGTGACTCAGTGATTAAGCATCCTTGGGCTCAAACCCTGGTACCCCCTCCATCAAAAAAAGAAAAAAATCTGGGTACAGATTTTTTCCAGCAGCTGTGGAGACTGAGGCAGGAGGATAGCTAGTTCAAAACTAGGCTCAGCAACTTAGTGAGGCCCTTAGAAACTTAGCAAAACCCTGTATCAAAATATAAAACTAAAAGGAAAGGTGAAGGATGTGGCTCAGTGGGTTAAGTGTCCCTGGGTTCCATCACAGGTATCAAAAAACAAACAACAACAAAAAAAAAAAAAAAGAAAGAAAGAAAAAGAAAAAAAAATGCCAAACATCTAAAAAGAAAAAAAATATTTTTGTGAGTGATGAGTTACGACCTGTGAGGGATGTGGAAGAAGCTGTGATGAAGCCTGGGGAACCCAGCAAAATAAGTGCCTCCCTGTGAAGATCTACACATCTTACCTGCCTTCTTTCCATCAACATGCCAAGGGAGAAAAACAAAAGTGGACATGGAAACAGAGATAGAGAGAGACAGGTAGAGAGGTCATTCAATATCACAGGCTGGTAGGTAGAGATGACAGGACCAAGGTGCTCAGGAGGGAGCAGTGGCAGTCTATTAAGATAAGAAATGGAAGAGGTAAAGTTTTCTTGGAAGATTATAGTAGACTCAGCTCAACTGAAGAATCTACTAGCTAAAGATTAGTCAGGGATACACAAAATGATTTAACGCAGAACTGATGCTGTATGGAATGCATTAAAATTGAGCAGGGAACAAACAGAAAAGAGAAGGCCACTTCTGCCTAGACAGCTCTGCTTCCAGGAAGCATTATTGATTATTGGAACAAATATTAATTCTTCTCAGAAGTCATGACAGATAGCCTTGGGATAAGAAGGCAAGACCCTTCCAGCCTGGTTCTTTCAGGCTTCTCTCTTCTGAGAAAAAAATTTTTTTTCTTCTTTATTCATCCAGGAATTGACTAAAAAATAGAAACTATGAGAAGCCCTAAGAAAATACACTATGATAAAAAATTGGTGATGATATGAACATGATAGAAGAAAGAATGAAAATCTTTGCACCACTGTCTGCTTTATGAGAATGATCTTGTTCCAGACTCACACAGAACCTGTATCCACACAGAAAAAGCATTTAAGCTAGGAGTGCCATGTGTCACAACTCGTATCCCACACACAGAAGGGAAATGGATGACGTTAGGTCCCAGGCCCTTCAGACTAGACAGATTGTATTTTAAGGTCTTGTTCCTATGTGCTCCCGTGTTCATGCTCCTAGACCTATTATATATTTTTAAATAAAGTAAGAACTGTACTCAAGTAGCTGAAGTTACAATTCAAAAGTGAGCACATTTAACAATCAAGCATCTTTTTACTTCTGGTGGCCGAAAAAAAGTGATATTTTCCCAAGTGCATCTTCACTATTTGCTCAAGTCACAAGACCAGAGCAGAAATTACTGCTTCGCTAAAATGAAAATACACTTTAAGATGTTGACATTGATTAGGAAAGGCATCTGGAATATTTGGCAGTAAATTCATGATTGCAGGTGACAATTTCATTAATTCTCAGTGCAAGTGAGAATTAGGAGGTAAGACATTCCTTCTTGAAAAAACAAAATGAATTAATAACTTCTAAGTCCAACTGAATCATAGTCCAGCATGTTCTCAATCCTACAATAAATAGCTATAGGGCAGAACTGGGTCAGCATATTGCCCTTTGCACAGCTTCAGGAAGATAAAGTGCTAAACGACTATTTTATTGGTGAAAATGAAGTAAAAAGTGCAGATGGTGGTGTTGTAGATGACACCATTATTTTACTAACTTGAGCTGGATAATCAGATAAAGAAAGGAACTGCAAAAATAAAAAAAAAAAAAACAGAAAAAATGGCAAAAATTTTCACAAACTTTTGGATTGAAACTCTAATATTTTTCTTATTGTAATTATTTCCACATTTTTGTAAAACCACTTACGTTAAGATTTGTTTTAAATAGAAGTTAAATGTAAGCACTGAATTCCTTTTCTAACTACAATATAGAAATGATGATCTAAGTTTTCTTATTGGTAACCATTCTCACAGTGAGTTCCCTCAGATTTGGATTTCTTGATTCAATAACAGGGCTAAAGTCAATTTCAAATAACATCAGAACTAATTAGTGACAAGAGCAATTTGGCTTTTCCCTTTTGTTACAAGAGCCACTTTAAAGTTCTGGCTTCTTGGTATTGGGCTGAAGAGGTATAAACTGCACTAGGCCAATCCTCAAAGAACAGAGGTAATGGTAGCAATAATTTCCAGGAAGATTTCCTTCAATTTTCTATCCTACCTGCTTCTAACATCCACTTTAAAAATCTAGACAGTTTTGCCCAAAATGTTACTTGGTCAACCACATGGGACAGCACAAAGTGAGTTTCAAAGTGATTTCACTGTCTTTTATCTTTCCAAATATTTGCAATTTCTCCCAATCTTTTCTTATTATGGTTGAAGTAAAATACACTAGCACAGTAAAAGAAGGTTCACCAAAATGTCATTAAGGAATCTACTCTTAAGACTTGAGCTAAATCAGTCATTCTAGGACACAAGAAGCAGAGAAGGTAGTTTGAGGACGACTGCTTCTTGACCTACTTTGTCATGTCCCCAAAACCTCTCAGACATCAGCAGGTCTGAAAGGAGGAATTTATCTCTCAATCATTTAGTTGTCTATGTAGGACCCAGACACCTGATTTCAACATTTAGACCCCGTATTCATTTACTAGAGCTAGGAAAACAAGCATCACAAATTGCGTTGCCTAAAGAATGGGTAGCATATGGTGTTAAATTTATGAAGGCTGGAAGTTTGAAATCGAGGTTATGATGAGAGTGAGTGCAGAGCGGAGCGGTGTCTTGTCCAAGGAGCAAGTGTGTGCGAGGAGGGAGTGCGAGAGAGACTGGGAGGGTGCTAGACAAGGAAGAGCAGGGGCTTAGTCAACTGCGGCTGAAAGTGTACAGCAATTTAATCGTGTTGTAGTTATTAGACGCCTCATTTTTGAATAGTATTCGAAGTGGCCCTAAATTCTCATTTACTAAGAACAAAGAACAACGAAACACGTTTCATATCGCCAGATGAACTGACCCTTAGCAAATAAATAGCCAATCAGGAGCTGACGAGCCAATTCCTAACATACCAACCTATATATGGTGAAGTCTGAGACAAAGGGTACCATGGCTGATAGAAATCATATGTTAGAAGATCAACCAATCGTGTACTTTGCTTTGTTTGAATTGCCCGCTTCGCCATGAAACCCTATAAAAGTATCTGATATACTAGGGCTCGGGGCTCCCTCCCTCTAAATCCGCTGCATCGGAGAGAGCCCAGGCTCGAGATTGCAATAAAAAGACCCTCGTGTGTTTGCATCCTATTCGGCTCCTTGGTGGTCTTTGTGGACTCGAGACTTGGGCATAACAACGGTCAGCAAAGTTGCTTCTTCATAGAGTGTAGGTCCCTTGTAGTTCACACTCCCTGGCTTGTTGATGCAAGTTTTCTTCCTGGATTTCTTTCCATCATTTCCCTTCTGTGCACGTTTGTCTGTGTGTCCAAATGTTCCCCTAATATTATAAGAATGTTAGTCATACCGGACCAGGGGTCCACCCTACTCCAGTGTGACTTCATCTCAAATTAATTAATTACATTGACAATGACCTCATTTCCAAAAAAAAGGTCAAATTTTGAGGTACTTCAATACAGAGGAGTGGGCACAGAACTCATCCCACAAGAGGCCCTAATAGTTACTTTAATCAAATGCATGACTTCATGGCTACATGAACTTTTGGAGCAGAATCATTCAAATAATCTGATGTATGCCAATTTGGGCCAATGATGGTCAGATGGAAGCTTCCTAAACTTCTGGGCTAGTTTTTTCAGTATGTATTTTCCATAGACAAAAATAAAAGGTTCTTTGTGAATCTAGCACCTGATTTTAGTATGGGTTTCTTCCCCCATCCCCCATCAAGATAAAAGTTCTCTTGGCCCAAATCACTTTATCTTGGAATAATTTATGAGATTTAGAACTTTTTTAGATGGAGTGGAAGGTGATAAGCATCTGCTCTAAACAAGGGGAGTTTGATCTCAGCCAGAACGGCTCCACGCCCTGTGAATGCTGACAGTTTTTCAGTATGAAAAGCATTAAGCTCCAAATCCCACAGTTCTTTCTTATTGAAGAAAGCTCCAGGGGGATTATAGAGCTTCTAGGATCAATGGTGGGCATCCTTGAAGTGTGGCATCAGACAATTTTGGACCACAAGAACCAGAAGATAACTTTGGGATCATTCATTCCAACATCTCTCTCACTGAATTTTGGGAATTAGTAGTTCACAGTTGTTGCAGGACAAAAAAGAACACTTTGATGAATGTTGAGTAAAATAAATGTAAAGAGATTTATTTCCTATTGTAAATCCTCAAGAGAATGATATAGTAATTTTAATTCCCTATGTTTTTTTATGGTATTATAAGCTTCTGAGATTTCTTACATAGTTCTTAGGAAGTAAAAATTTAGGTCTTAATAAATGAGCATTTTATAGAACCTTATATATGAAGTACTGATTCATTTACTTATTTTGGATATATAGAAATTTAGTGTCTGAAATCAGCACCTCTTGGCAAAGTTCCTGAAATTTCTAATCTTTGGTTGTTTGGTGCAACGAAGATGCATAATAAGCTACCAGAACCAGAACCCTAAGCCAAGGTCCTCATTCCAGCTCAGTGAACTTTCACACTGCTGCAGGGGTGCTTCATGAACTTGAGTACTTTGAGAGGTTTCTATTAGACTTGATTTGCATCTAAGACTTGCTTATCCACAGAGCTGAAATTGCCTGACCCATCACATTGTTGTGGTTTTAATTAAGAAATGCTAGTCTTGAGATGTCCTCTAGAACAATGGTGTCAAGTTTAAGGGTATGTGACAGTCACTTGAGTTTTTGTTTAAAAATTCAGTTAGTTATTTCACAAGGATTTATTGGAGCATCTTCTACAAATATAGCAGCAAACAAGGCAGAGAAATGTCACTGTGCTAACAGAGTTACAATTTTATAAAAAGAGACATGAAATGTTGAAAAATAATATCTGACAGAGCTAGATACTTGGATGAACATGAAACATGTTATTAAGGTAGAAAGGTTATTACGGTAAGGATAGGGATTGTTATGGTTTGGATGTGAGGTGTCCTCCAAAGCCTCATGAGACAATGTAGCAATGTTTAGGGATGAAATGGTTGGATATTTAGGGCTGTAACCTAATCAGTGGATTAATCCATTTGATGGATTAATAATTTGAAAAGATTACTATTCTACGTGGTAACTGCGGGCAGGTAGGGCATGATTGGAGGAACACGTCATTGGGGGCATGCTGTAGGCATTATATGTTTTTCCTGATTCTCAACCTCTTTCTCTTTGCCTCCTGGCTGCCATGCCATGAGCTGAGCAACTTTCCTCCACCACATCCTTCTGCCATGATGTTCTGCTCCACTTCCGGTCCAGAGCAATGGAGCCTGCTGATCATAGATTGAACCTCTGAAACTGTGAGCACAAAATAAACTTTTTCCACCTCTAAATAGTTCTCATTATGTGTTTTAGTCACAGTGAGAACAAATTGATTAACATAGGGGTTTACTTTATCTCCTATAGTCTGCTCCATGGAAGTGACAGTTGGATTGACACATGAATGAGAGGGAACCACCCATGAGAAAGTCAGACAATGGAAGAAACAGGCAGAAGAAGAGTTATAAGTGCGTCTGAGGTGGACTCGTACTTGGCATGAGTCAGAGACTAAAAGGCAGGAGCACAGAGACAAAGGAGTAGAGAGATGGGCAGGAAGGTCAGGTTCCTGGCAGAGTCTAAGAAATCTTCCTTTCAAAAAAATATCTAGGGGTTTCTGATTTAGTAAATCCATGGAAAACATGATGATTTTGAACTAATCTTTTGGGTATACACTGGACTCAGAAATCCAGAAGTGTTTTCTGAGCCGAGTGGGACCAGTACTCTCTAATCACAGATCATAGAATAGGGGAAAATTTAGAACAACTCAGCAATCAATTTGAGGAAATTTAAGGGAAAAAATATCCTGGAGTCATGCTATACAAAAAGTAACCTATTAGTATCCTCTAGCACCAACTATTTAACATTTAGCTTTGCCTAGCAATGCCAATTGACACTGAATCCTGACATGTCCAAGACCTGGCATGCCCAAGTAATGTACTGTCCTTCAAATGTAAGGTGAAATAAAAGAAAATTAACAATTCTTTTGAGAAACATGCTAAGGATCTTATGCAAAATAACAATAAGGAAAATGTTAATAATTCATATTTTAAAATTTCGTAATTAAGCATTTATTTTTTTCTCGAAAGAAAAAGAATGAGGGTAATATGAAACAACAATGCTATTATTATGAGAAAAAATTTTGAACCCCAATAATCTCTGTCATCTTAACTCTATCCATTCTCTATAGGTGACTATCCACATTCCACTCAATTGTCTAGTGACTCATACCATTAGTAAGATGGGGGATGGGTATAGAGTTGTAATACACTGCAAAGCATTGGTGAAAAGTTTATTGGCACCTAGGAAATGTAACACATGACTCTGTATGTGGATCCTATATATTTTAAAGTAAACTACAATAAAAACTTCAAAGAGAAAGTTCAAAAAGGTACTTAAATGTAGCATGTCAGTGAGTCCATGTCAGTGAGTCCATCTCTGAAACTCCCAGCAAAAATAAGATGAAAACCACATTACCCTTACCATACGACATATAGCAGTTTGACTCAGAAATTGATACAGGGCAGGTCTGGCCGTGAATATCAATCAATTCATTCACTGCTTTTCATTCCTAAATTTTCTTATTTTATTAAATATCAATAGTCATCCACCTTATAGAGTTAACTGCCTTTATTCTAAATCTGCTTTGTCCATGTTATCATCTGGCTCCTTATCTGTGGATTCTGTTTCTGTGGCCCAAGTATTTAGTGACACATGGTGGAGTTAGGGTACATTAGTGGAGCTTCATTGTTTTCTCTGAAAAGTATTTTCACAGGTTTTCATCATCCTTATTTTTTTTCTTCCTCAAGGGGAAAAAAAAAGCATATGTGGGTAAATAAATGTTAAAAAGTAAATTCTCCAAATTCCTACATTTTATTTATTATTTTATAAAGCGCCTTGCTTGGTATTCTTCTTTGAATCCTCAAGAACCAAGGTGAATTGCTAATAGTCAGAAACCTGGATTCTAGCCTTAGTTTTTTCAGTTTAGTGACCATACAGAATGTCATTTAATGCCTTGCAATCTTTTTAAAATTAAGGACACTAATGTCTATTCTCTATCCCTCATATGTTTGAAGGAAACATAAAAACACATTTTTTCAAATGTGAGAGTGAAGGTTTTTCAAAAATTATATATGTGGTATAAAAATATCAGATATTATAATGATTTCACTAGAAGTGAGAAGAAACCAGCGTGGCAGCTGATCACCATATTATGACACCCATATGTATATGAAAAGTCAGGCAATATTTTTTAATCCAAGGGAAAATACTCATGAGATGCTTCTTAAAATGCTCAAGTACTGCATAAATGTGTGTGTTATTGTTAGAATATGATTATGTATAAGAAAATATGCTTGTCACCTTGATGAATATGAAGAGGTAACCACTGTAAGAGCACACATGGTTAGGTAGATACAATTATATATATATATATATATATATATATATATATATATATAGCTACATATATAAAACATCCAATCATGCCCTTGAACAGCAATATTACAAACAGAAGTTGCCTTAAGTCAATGCCATTAAACATCACTCTAATCACTGCATAAAATGAGACTCTTGCTTTAGTAAAATACAGAAACAGTTGGAATTATGTGTTATATCAGTGATACCTGTGTAAATGTCCTCAACTGTCTTCTACTTGAGCGAAAACAACTTAATATGGATACATGTGATTTTAATATTCTATATTTTATTCTTGCTAAGAAACCATCCAAAAGATTATTTATTAACTCAAAGAATTTGTGATTCTACAAGAGGATAATACAAATAAGATGAAATGGAATAGAATAGAATCAGCTATCCCAATTTGGCTTATAACCTAAATCAGCAAATAGCTGAACTTTATTAAGCACAGTGCATATGTATTTTATATTTAATGCTTGCACAACTGTCATGCTATTGTTATTCTTATCCCCAGAGGTTTAAATCACCAACAGTACAATTATACAGGAGGAACTGGGCTTCAAATCAAGTCTCCTGTGACTAATGTCCATAGCCCTGGCCACTAATATATTCTGAAATATAGTGGTAGGTAGAGATTCAATTTGATTTCTTTTGCTAAAATTTATTGTGTATAATTGTGTATAATAGAAACAAAATGAATGGGAAAGTCTGAACTGGAAAAATATATAGATCAAAGTATAATATATTGATTTCTCCAAACAATGTGTTTGGAGATATAAATGGTGTTTCTAATCAATAAAAAGAGGTCAATCGTAGTACTCAAGGTCATGAACTCTAATTTGAAATAATTCCCACCTGTTATGGTTAGAGTATGAGGCATTCCCCCAAACCTCTTGTTAATTCAGGAATATTCAGAGGTGAAATTATTAGATCATGAGAGTTGTAACCTAATCAGTTCATCCTAGTTTGAATGGATTGATTGGATCGTTACCCTAGGCATGTGGGACTGAAGAAGAGGAGTCACTGGGGACATGCCCTTAAAGGGTGCATCTACCTGAAGTCCCTTTTCTCTCTCTATCCTCTCTCTCCTTCTTGACCCTTTCATTAGCTGACAGTTTTCCTCCCCTGGGCTCTTTCCCCACGAGGTGCTACCTTACCTCCATTACCATTGATGGTAATGGAGTTACCATCAATGGACTGAGAATTGGGAAATTCTGATCACAAAATAAACTTTTCCTCCTCTAAGTTGTTCTTGTCAGGCATTTTGTTCACAGAGATATAGAAGCTGACTGAAACATTTCCCAAGCAAACTAAATAGAGTTTCCAATTTATATACATCAAACTAAGAAAAATTTTTGTAACTGATGCTGGCAAAGATGAGTCTGAAACACAGATACTATGGCATTATATGATCCTTCTATCTTTGGAAAACATATCAACATTCATGTGAATGTCTTCATCTTTGATCTAGTAATCCCAGACATAAGCACATATCCTAAGGAAACAATCTAACATAAAGAAGAACTATATTCTCAAAGATGGTCATTAAACTATTATAAGGAGAAAAAAAAATAGAAATAAACTACATGCCAACAAAAGGGGAATGACTGAGTAAATTATAATGCATAAGCCCAGTGACATTTTGTGCAGTCATTACACGTGACAAATATAAAGATCATACAGACAAATAGAATAATTTCATGATATAATGGAATAAGAATATTTTGTGTACACTATGATTAAATAATAGAGAATATGAATGAAGGCTAAAACACTTGAAAAAACTTGATGAATGTATTTTCCAAGATGTATTTTAAATGTTTAAATTAATGTTATAGATTAATTTTTTTCAGGTTCTTTGTCCAGGGATTTATATTTGCACAAGAGGTTTAATTGGCAAGGACAACCTACTTTATATGGAGTAAGTTATTCTGGACATGAGGCAACATTGTACTACTTTAAAACCTTTACATCCTGTAGACATCATGCCTCAACCCAGAAGATGGGGTGTAAGCAAATTCATATTACTACTTCCTGGGAATGGTAGATCAATCTCAGAGGTACAGATACAGTAGTCATAAGGTATAAAATAGTAAATCTCAATTCAATTGATTAAATGATGAGCATTCGTGTATTTAAAACATTTTGGTAGATGCAGAGAAGAAAAAGGCATGTTTGAGAGGCTCATGATATAGACTCATCTAGATGGATACATAGCATTCAGTAATGGGATATGGTGACAGGACTAGAATAGGGACAATAAATGTACCACGATTGTATAGGACAATAGTGTGTTCCTCCAGTAATCTTGTGAAGACTTCCAGTTCCATGGTAATTGTGGAATGTTCTGCATGTGTATCAGGTTTAGCACATGCTACATAACCTTTAGGTTAATTGGTAATCAATTACACTAACTGTATCTGTTATTATCCTTATTGGGGTCCTCACAATGGAACTTTTAAATTTCTTACCCATTAACTCTTATCTTATCCCTATACCTCTTCTGTTCACTCAAGATTCTATAAGCCATTATCTTAATAAACTCTCATGTTTAATAATACTCTTACCTTATTGTATCTTGTTCCCACATTACATGCTCTGAATTTCATCCTTTCCTATTTCTTGATATCTTTTATTTGATATGTCTTTCTCCTTCTCTTGGATTATTACTGTGTTCATTTAACATGCTCATGTGTTTCACAATAAAGACACCTCTCTGTACCCCACTTTCTCCTTTAGGTATTGCTTCATTGCTTCCTCTTCATAAACAATTCTTCTGGAAGAGATACCTATACTCACAATCCAACCTTCTCACTTCTTGTTTCCCCATGCACTCTCTAATTTATTCCAACATGACTGCCTTTCTTCCTGTACCTCAGTGAAGCAGCTCCTGTCAAGATCATCAGTGTCTTTCATTGCTAACTAAAATGTATGCTGTCTTCCATTTTGCTCATTCTCATTTTACATGTAGTATACGATAAGGTTGGCAATTTCCTCTTTCTTGAAATCTCCTTTTTCCCTCGACTTCAATGATATCCTATTTTATTGTTTTTTCTACTTCCTGACACTCATGTTAGTTTTCCTATTTGCATCTAATTCTTAAGTGTAGGAGTCTTTCAGTGCCAGGTGCTAGACCATTCTTGCTTTATTAAGGAGAAATTAATTTCTCCTTATAGGAAATTCCATGAACTTTCACAGCTTTGTCACTTTCTTCGATTTTAACGGCCTCCTCAACATGTGAACTTAGATGTATCACATGTCTCTCAAGCTCAACAGTCCCGTAACTGAACTGAAAGTTTCCCTCCAGAAGTGCTCTTCCTTTATATTGCTTAGTGAATAGCATCAATGTATAATCAGTTTTGCAGGCTAGAGTCTGGGATCCATCTTCCATATGTTCTTATTACTTATTTCTCTACTCCATTAACTACAGGTAGAGAAAAGGTCAATGCCAAAGCAGGCAGAGCAGGGAGATACATGGCCCTTAGTGGCATTGTTTGATCAAGGCTTTCATGATGCCAGATATTGCTATTACCAGAGGAAATAAATGCCATTTATTTATTACTTGTGAAACAATAGAGTCAATATCTGCTATCCCTTGCTTAGCTTTTCATAAAGGTTGCCACTGCTGATATTTTTTCTTTCTTTGGCTTCAAGAAAGTTCTCTCTTGGTTTTTCTCTTCTTTCTTTGTCTTTCATATTCTATTCACATGCTCATCCTCCTTCAAGTCACAAACAATTTGAGATTCCTCTAAAATTGCTCCTTAGTTTCCTCTTTTGTTCTCATTCAATACTTTCTCCCTGAGTGATCATCCATGTTCACAGATTTGATGTCACACTGATTCATAAAATTATATCTCTAGGCCATAACACTCATCTGAGTTCTGAACTTGTATAACCAACTGCCTAGAGTTCAACTCCTCTGGCTATCTTAAAGACATCTTAAACTCAATATGGCTAAAATGGAATGCACGATTTTCCATGCTTCACTCCTCCAGAATCTAGGCTCTGTTTACTGTTCCCTATCTCAATAGGCTCCCAGTAGCACCAACCAGATTGCTGACGCCATCCTTGACTTCTAATACCTGTACTTCATTTTCTAATAAAAAATTTCAGTGCTTGCTTAAAACCTTCAGTGGCAGGCTGGAGTGGTGGGTGGCTCAGCAGTTATAGCGCTTACCTGGCATCTACGAGGACACGGGTTCAAATCCCAGCACCACATACACAATGAAATGTTGGAGCAAAGAAAACCACATGAAAAACTAAATAAAAAATTAGATTCTTTCTCTCTCTCTCACTGTCTCTCTCTCTTAAACAAAAACAAAAACAAAAAATGCAGTGTAATAACTTTGTGTTTAAGGAACTCTTTAATATGTTCTCCATGATTTGCATGGTCCAACTTATACTCATCTTGTCATCTCAATTAAAACTCCCTTCACTCTGTGTACTCTGATGACACTGTGACACTTGTCTCTTGTTCATCATGTGTCTGATTCCTTCTAGCATACAGCCTTTGCCTATGCACTTGGCTCTCCATCCTGGTCCCATGTGAGGCATGCTTCCCTCCCTTATTTACCTAATTACCATCTGGTCATGTTCCATATTTCAACTGAAATACTGTTTTCTCAGATAATCCTTTTCTGACCTACTTGGCAATGTCAAATTGTCCTATCACAGGTTCATAGGAAGTGAATATTTTCTATTGTACCATTTGTTACAGCTAAAATTCTGTGTGTGTGTGTGTGTGTGTGTGTGTGCCCCCTTTCCATTCTACTAGTCTGGGAACATTATAAAGGAGGTAGATTGACTGTATTTGTTCACTATGGTATCTGTAATAACTGCCTTACTTACTGCCTGACACATAGTAGGCATTCAATACATGCTTATTAAATAAAAAGAATGCACTAAGAATAAGTGAATGAGTAAGTTTCTTGGCAGCAATATTCAAATGGAATTTGCAATACTGCATTACACTGAATAAATAATACACTGAATAAATTGGCAAGTATCTAAAAATATCAAAGTATTGGGAGATTGGAAAAGTATCTATAAGGAAAGATGAAAAGAACTGTGGATGTTTCCTTTAGGAAATGCAGTTAAAAAACATGAGATGTCATAGATTCCTTAAAATGAATGTCAGGGAAAGAATCATTGGGTTATATAATCATGTTTCTCAAGATAGCCTGGAAAAATTAATGGATGTGAAGGAAATTAGAGAAACTACCTCATGGTAAGATACATTTATTCATGGGAGACAACTAGCAAAAGCATTACTAGAATTCATAGGTATTTGTACTAAAAAAAAATGCTGACTGATAACCAGTTCCAGCTCTACTACCACCTCACAATCACTAAAGTATGCCAAACATATTTCCATCAATATGTTGTCTTCAATGACGCTAAAATTCTGATTGATTTCAGAAGAGTTTTATGTGCAGTTAGACTATTAGCTGCCCAAAGGAATGGACTATATCTTACGCGTTGTTGTACTCCCCATGGCCAAGCATGGCTATTGGGCTTAGGCAGACTGTGTTGCCAAGCCCATTGAATTGTTTATTCTATAATGAACATTAAGAATATCCTGGGTCAATAAATCAATTGTAAAAGTACAAGCAAAATTTTGTGTGTGGTTTGGATGTTAATTTTCCTGGAAGTGAGGAAGAGCAATAGCTTTTGAAATGTAGTTTGAATAAGAGAGAGAAAAAAAAACCCAAAGATGCAGCTTAGGTGTATTTACATGATATTATTATTCCTGTTGCATTCATTATGCAGGTCCCATAGTCAGAGTTTCCCCTATGTACCACCACCTAATGCACTGTGAATACTGAGTAAGTAGTCGGATAGCAAATATGTATTTCTAAATATTGTACCAGATGTTGAGGGTACAGCATTAGTAACTGTATTTAGAAACAGCAGTGAATAATATATATTATCGACCTGAGGAAATTCAGTTTATAGTGGAGAAGAATGTTGAATAAACTCACAAACATGAGAAATCAATCTTATAATGACATGAACATAAAAATGCAATAAGAAAAAGGTAGAGGGTAATGACTGGGACAAGACAACACCTCAGTAGGGAGGGAGCTGGGAGGCTGGCAAGACAAGGCGTGAGCATTTGAGTTCAAGCACAAAGCATGTTAAAAGAGGTGTCTGAAGTGCTTCTCTCCACACACTAGCTCACATAGGCTGTGCAGTCTTGGCTAAGTCACTACTCTAAATCACTGTTCTCTCATTTTTTTTTAATTTATTTTTTATTTTATTTTATTTTATTTTTATTAGATGAATATGGAGTTACAATTGAGGGGGAATCATTATCAAACAATCAAGAACAAATGTATATTTACATAGTTAGCCAAGGCTGATGCCATGTCATGGATGCCCCCTGGGATTCCCCATGATTCTATGATTCCCCCAGAAGAACCCCTGTGTTAAATGGACATCTCGTGGAGGTCAGAGATCTCCTTCTGAGATTATTCCCCCATTTTACCTTCCTCCAGTCTCCAAGATATCCTTCCTAATCCCTAAATCAACGTTCTCTCTTCTTTAAAAGAGATACTATACTCGCTTTTCATAAGTCAAAGAACTATTGTAAGTTTTAGGAGTAAGCAATTCACCTCCCTTGAAAATGGAATTCTTGGTGTCACCTTCTTCTGATGTAGTTCTTGCATTGCTTTCTCTCCTTCCCATAGCTCCTCCTGCCAGCCAATCATCTTCACCAATTGAGGCAGAAGGTGGGAGACAGGTGTAGACTGGGAAAGAGAGAGAGATTTGGAAGAGGTGCCTAGTGGAGAGCCTCATCCACCAAGTCTCCAGGTGAACTCATTTCCTACTTTCTCAGAAACTCCAGTTGATGAAATATAAGCTGGAATATATCTAGCCCAAGGCATCTAGTAATAAACAATGAATGCTTGTAAAAATTGCTGAAGGTACAAACGTGCACACCTTCAAGAAGTAGTTACAATCCATTTCCATGATGTTGGCACCACTCCAAATACCAGTCCTGAAAACATGCCAACCCCATTAAGTCAACGTTCTTTCTTTTCCTAGGGAAGTGTGAATGTGGGTCACCACTCTATTTTAAACTCATTGAACTTAATAATAATTATTCAGGGTGGCATGTGAGAATAGGCTTTTGCATCAAAACAAGAGGTGAAAGGCTAATATTTATGATTTATGATCCATCGCTCTACTTCTAATTTCATCCATCTGTGAAATAAAACAATGAGAGTATAAAAAATAAAATATATACATTCAATTATAAAGATAAGACATTTGGACTGACAAAAGATAAAATAGAACTCAACCTAGGGAGTTAATAAAATGTTTCTAAATTCAAATGTGTATAACAACTTCTTCAAATTTAAAAAACTCAGGAAGGAATCATGTTTCCTCTGACGTACCACAAAAGTAATCATGGTTTCCATTCAACTTGGTGCTTTTTGTTTGTTTGTGTTGTTTTTGGTCCCAGGGACTGAACCAGGAGTGCTTAACCACTAAGCAACATCACCCACTCTCCCTCCACTTTTTAACTTTTTTTAAATTTTGAGACAGGGTCTTGCTAAATTGCTTAGGGCCTCACTAAGTTGCTGAGGCTGGCTTTGAACTTGCATCCTCTTGCCTCAGCGTCTCAAGCCCCTGGGATTACAGGTGTGCACCACCTCACAAGGCTCAACTTCGCTGAAATTTTATCTGTACCTTTCTGAAGAAAGTTTTTTTACCTCTCTCACTAGTCACTAAATTTTAAAGGTAATATGTTTTAGTTTTCTACCACTCTATGATCTCAAAATCCAGGATTTGTGACTGTTCTTTCTCCTCAACTGCATTTTATTTAGTTTTGTGTTTAGTAAGTGCCTAGTCAGTAGTGGCAGATGATGAATAAATCAAAGCTCAAGAGCTCATTTAAATTAAAATGAATGCTTTATAGAAGAACACCAACATACTGTGAAGAGTCCCACAATAAAGTCTTCTTAAGAACTGTTGAAAAATATATGTGAGAATTCCCTCTTTTAAAAATTCAGTGAACATTCCATAATAACAAAAATTTTTAGGCACAAAGTAAATCTTTCATAAAATGCCCTCCTAAAACTTTATAATTTCATCTTTCAGCCTCTTTTAATCCTAATCGCACAATCAGACTTTTATTAACTCTAATTGCTCTTTGATCAGACTTTTGATTATGTACCCTGAGGCTACATTGTAGATTTCAAGTTGTTCTGCACAGTTGTAATTACCATATGTTTTCATTAATCTAATTCTGTTAGCTGACTGTTTACTGAGTGGTCTTAGTGTCAATCAATTATCCTGCTAGCCCATGCATCAAAGCAATTAGAATAGAGTTTAGTTCTCAAGGTGTCGTCAGTAGAGTATTTTATTACAAATTTCCAGCCTATTAGAGGGTAACCAGAAAAAGATAAATACAAGATTTTCAAATTTGGTTTTATACTAATACTAAGAATAGAACTGCTGGGAATTCATCTATGTGATTAACATTACCAAGGATATGGACCTTGGAAATATTATTAAACAACTTAGAAAACGAAGTCATATAGATCTAAGTAAAAGAAAAAAATAACCAATGCAAATTAACATTTCTTTCAAATTCTTTGGAAACCAGGATCTAGGTAACACAGAAATTGTCTTTCACAACACCGCTATATTTGATATGATTTCTGATTAATATTCTTCAAACTTCTCTGAAGCATTTAAAATGCTTTTAAAGGGCTGGAGCAGTGGCTTAGTGGTTACAGTGCTTACCTGGCATATGCAAGTACGTGGGTTCAAACCCCAGCACCACATACACAACGAAGGATCTGAGCAATGAAAGCCACATGAAAAACTAAATAAAGTTGATTCTATATTTCTCTCTCTTTCTCTCACTCATTGTCTTTCTCTCTTAAAAAAATAAAATGCTTTTAAAAACTCAAAACATAATCCTATTCCTCAAAAATTAGTTAGCACATACTTATTCAAAATTCTTAGCTAATTCTATATGCCTTGTTCTGCGCACACTATTTCTCTCTTTCCTCCTCTCCTTCTTCCTTTACCCATTTCTTTCATCCAACATCTCTGAGTGCATGTCTTACATACCTGAATACAGTGTAAAAAATGGAAAAGAATGCAAGAGTCCTAGGTGAACTGTCTGTGGCAAGGGCCTCGATGAGTCCTGGTCACTACGGGGCAATTGTCATAAAGCACAGTACATTAGACTCATCAGAACTACCATTTCTTTTCTATATACTTAGCTTTTTAATCCCATTTTCCATAATGATAGTAATAAATGACAGTTGCTGAATGCTTTCAATATGCTGGAAACCATCCTACAGATTTCAAATGCATTGAGTCACATGGACTTTGTAATAATATGATGTATTGGTTGCTATCAGTAATCTTTCTTTTAAGGGTAAAGACACAGATACTAATTATTTTGTAAAAACAATTATTAAGTATGTTCTGTAATTAAAATACACAGAATGTATACTTTTAAAC
The DNA here is from genome assembly GCA_004027875.1 of Aplodontia rufa. Taxonomy (NCBI): domain Eukaryota; kingdom Metazoa; phylum Chordata; class Mammalia; order Rodentia; family Aplodontiidae; genus Aplodontia; species Aplodontia rufa. Next base: position 16,543 of record PVKS010005102.1, on the reverse strand, counting down.
CTCTCAAATCATAAAATAGATTTTAAAAAATTTCTTAGTGTGAATGACAATCACCAGAACTGTTCAAACAGATTGTTGGGCTCTACCTCTTACATTTGTGAGTCAGTAGATATGGTTGGGGCCTGTGAATGCCCATTTTTAAGAATGATAATAGTCCAGGGCTATTCTTGGGGAACCACTGCTCTATTCCAAACTTCTACCAGTCTCTTTAAACTTCCAACTCACCCGAACTGACCAAAGGAAAACTCATCAATTTCCAGAGAAAACAGAGAATGGCAAGTCAAATTTCTCCCAATTTATTTCTGTTCTTTCACCTTCCTCCTCCAACTAACTCTTATAATAATTTTCTCTTATTCTTATCTTTCTTCTATCATATTTGTAAAAGTTTTCAATTCCAGGTTAGTATTCTTTAAGGTGGATTCTACCCACTCACATCCCTTTGGGACCTTATTCAACCATATATATATACTATTGTGCTGAATAATCATGCCTTGTGTTATATAATTAAATGCAATTTTAATTTTGTGTTCTCCTGCTATTTTTATTTGTTCAACATGAGCATATGTGTGTGGGGGGCTTCTTTCCCTCTGCCACCACTCCTATAGATATCCAAGAGGTACCATGACTTTTCTATTCATTCGTAGATAATAAAGAAACAAAACCACATTAAATGGCATATAGAAATCACTGAATGTTATGGTTTAGGTATGATATGTCCCCCAAAAGCTCATGTGTAAAACAATGCAAGAATATTCTGAGGTTAAATGATCAAGTTAACCTGATCTGTGGATTGATCCACTGATGTGAGTTGATTGGTGTTAACTATAGGCAGGTGGGGTGTGGCTGCAGGAAGTAGGACGCTGGGGCTGTGCTTGGGAGTTTAATGCTTTGTCTCTGGTGAGTGTAGCCCAGTTTCCTGAGCTGCCTTCCTCTACCCCAGCCTTCTGCCATGATGTTCTGCCTCAGAACCCAGAGCTATGGAGTTGCTGACCATAGAGTGAACTTCTGAGACCCTGAGCCAGGGAAACTTTTCTCCCTTTAAGTTGTTCTTGTCATGTCTTTTAGTCACAGCAACAAAAAGCTAACTAAAACATCAAACCATAAATCAGCCATGAAAAAATAATGAATACTCGAGACTTTCCAAGCTGACACTTCTACAGCTATAGGTGGGCAGATCTCCAGACCACCACATCAGGGTGGGGACTGTGGTAATCTTACTTTCTTGAGCTCTTCTTTCCCGCTAGGAAAGGGAAGATGAAATATTGTTAGTGGATTAATGTTGTCTTAACATATTTCATTCACTATAGTTCCGTAATTATCCTAAAACTGACTCTTTCTTCTTAGGGACTTCTGTGGGTTCTCCAGATATTCCTCAGTTGGACACCATGCACTGTAACTCTCATGATATGACCAGGGAACTAGTCCTGTTTGACCCCTGCTTTCCTGTGAGTCCACTCCTCACAGACATCTTTATCCCTATATTGTCCCAGGTAGTCCAATCGGGCAAGAGTTAGAATGACGGCATGTCAGTTCTCAGTCGCAGCCCATATCTGGTTCAGAAGCAATCTTCACACATCCTTGGTCCTGGCAAATTCTGGGAAGGCATTTTTGTTTTTAAATGTGTACAGGAAGTCCTCACTTCAAAAAAAAATTGAATGTGCTCTAGTTTGACACAGAAATATTAATGAAGTAGCATGAAGTCTCAGTATGTGCATTGTGTAGTGTTTAAATCAAGTTAAGCACATGAGTCTCCCATGTCCTGTGTCTGCCCCCATCAAGGCCTTAAAAAAGCCCAAGGAATCAAAATTGACTTTTCAGCCATCTTTATGAGTGAAAGTTTATAATTTCACATGTAGTATTCTCAGTATTGGGGTGGAAATTTGCAAATACAATTTGTCACAAATTATTCACTACTTCTTTGGACACTTGTGTTTCTTAGCCAGCCCTTTCGTTGTGATGTGACAATATACTCAGATGAAAATTGAAAACACACATCCTTAACCTCTCCTCTCAGCAAAATATTTTTCAACCTCTTTTCTTTTCAACCAAATTCCTGCAGTTTTGCTCCATTTGTTGCTCTCTCAGTCACTTCCTATTGCACTGAAATTTGTTTTTGCCCCTTTTTCTCTCTGAGAGCTGCCTCTGACTTCCTGGTTGCTCACAAAATATTTGGGTATTTCCCAGCCTCATCAAAACAGAGATCTCAATGGCAATCAGAATTATAAATAAATCGTTTTTCTTCATTCGGCTTTGGTGGCACGACTTTCTCTAAGTTTCTCTTAATGGCTCTATGTCTTGCATTCAGGGGCTTCATTTTTTTCTAGACTATTCCTCAAATATTAGAGAGCATACCCAGCTTTTCACCATTGACATCTATCTGGTCTATATCCTCATGCTAGACAGATTCACCAGTTGACACCCCAGTGCAGATGACTGCCAGACTGATGTGGACTCTGCAGCATTGCTGTTTGTCAATTCAAATTCAGCACATCTAAAATACCAAACTCGGGGCTGGAGCGGTGGCTCAGCGGTTTCGACGCTTGCCTGGCAAGCGCGAGGACCCGGGTTCAAACCCCAGCACCACGTACACAACTAAGTGTTGGAGCAACTAAGGCCATGTGAAAAACTCAATAAAGTTGTTTCTCCCTTTCTCTGTGTCTCTCTCTCTCACTGTCCCTCTCTCTAAAAAAAAAAAAAAGAAATGCTTTTAAAATAAAATACCAAACTCCAAGCCCACTCATCTTCCTAATATTCCCACTCAATTCTCCAGTATCACTCTACTCATCTATTACCCACAGTGCTCAGCTTTCAATTCCATTTTTTAAGAAGTGGAAGTAGCATCCAGTACAGCAGCGACAACTTCCATTTATTGCCCAGTAACAATGTACCAGGCAGGTATTTTGTAGATAAGGACACTTAGGTTTAGAGGTTAAATAACTTGCTCAACTCACATACGCTTGGTTGGCAAGCCCGAGATTTAAACCCAGGCAGAGGCAGGTCCTCTTAACCACTGTGCTATTTGATGTTCTCCTCATAGCTTTGGAAACTACCTCTACTATAAATTCTCCAGCTCTAATTCACATCTTATCACTTTGGATAAAATCCAACTTTTTTTCCGTCGTAAGCAAAGCCCTTCATTATCCAGCTTCTGAATCCCTTTCTACTTAATCTCTTCCTACCTATCCATAAAACATCTGGACAGAAGTCACACAAAAACTCTTTCATTTGGATTCAACTCTCTTTAAAATGCCATCCCTTCTAGCTAGATTGCCTTCCACCTGACTGAGAGCTAAATAGCCTACAGGACTCAGTCCCATAAGGTGACTTTGCTTTGTTCTCCCAAAGCACTCTAGACATTTATTTTTATAGCACTTACCACAAAGTACAATGAGTCTTTACCAATGTTTGCCTTACCTTCCACTAAATAAGAGGTTCTGTTGGTCTTTAGCAATGGGACAGTGCTTATTATATGGTAGGTGTTCAATAGACTACGGTACATTTTTAATTAAACTTTATTAGGAAAATACCATAATGGCTCTTACAATTTTAGATATTAAATATATGAAATACGTTAAAAAAGAAACTGTAACCGTTCAGAAGTACAACATTTGATCTGCATCTACTTAATGCATCAGCATAATAGCACACAGTTCATTTAAAGTATTATAGTAATGTAATAAAAATAGTCAATTAAAAGTTTTTTTATTTTATGGTTAGATTTGTTTAAGCCCAAATATCCTATTCATGCTTAATGAAGCAAAACTCTGATATTTCAAATAAATAAGTGGGCAATTACTTGGAATGAATCAAGTCTTCTTGGTAGCGATTTTGAATCTGCCCAAAGGCACCCCTCTGTGTAAAAGTGGTAAGAATATACATCAAGTTGCCAAATTTTCATAACAAATGTTAATTCTACTGCAGGCTTACCTCACATTGGAAGAATACGGATTGCCACTGAATCAGCAGCATAGAATATTGGCACTGCAGACACTCATCAGAGAATCCAGCCCCAAACTTACTATAACCAAATCCTAAAACAAGCTTACTTCAATCAAGGATGTGTTGAGAGAATGCTCCAGGGACAGGCTAATCTGATTTGTAAGCATAGTGTTTTGTTTTGTTTTTTTTAAGTAATTTGTCATTGACCCATTTCTCAGAACTACCAAAGTTTTCTATAGGAATATAATTGTTTGAGGGATACAGGTACAGTAATAAGTGTAGTTATAAATTTATCTTACATTCAGTTGTTAAAAGAAATTGGGCTTGTTTCTGAAAAGCAAAACTCCAGTAATTGTATAGCTTGTGTGGAACATAAAATGGTAATTCAAAATTAAGCCAGTGTTTAAAAGATTCATTTTCCATAAGGAGCAAAGGTGTTCCTGATTATAGCTAAACCATGTTAGATATTGTGGACTTGAAAATGTAAATATAGGTTCTATATTCTAAAATTCCAATTGAAAGACAAATTTTAATTTTACATTTCATTATAAATTAGAGAAAAGCAAACATGAGTGTGAGTTACACAACCTTTAAGGGAATAAGGTAAGGTTGAAAGTTCCAGCAAAGTTCTGACTTGTCCCCTTTGATTTGTGCGTTACTGGGACAGGCGTCACTTACTATTGAAGCTTAGAAAGCCCTGTATCCAAGCTACTTTATGCGAGAAACAGGAACTTGAAAATGTTCTAAGCAACATTGTTTATTAGGGAAGAGTTTGTTCTAGGGCAGAACTTTATTTTTTCTCCAGAAGAAAAGTTAAATGTTGAAAGAAGTGGCAAGGAGGAAGAAAAACACTGCTGCATGTTCACCTGACCTGTTTCTTTGTTTTCTGGCTCCTGTGAAAATGTTCATGGAACTTAGAAGTTCACAGACAGGATAATGAGGAGGAAAACGAGGTGAAGTGCTTTCCAGAAGGATTGAGAATAATAGCAGACCTTGAAAGCAAGAAGCAAGGACTCTAATGAGCATGCTGAAGGACACAGAAAGTAAATAAACATTTCTGAGGAAATGAATTATGTAGTAATATGAAAACTTAAAGAGCAGGGTTACAGGGCAGTATGGGGCAATGTAAGAGTGAAAAAACAAAGCACCTCTGAGGATGCCAAGGACAGATTTTGACAAGAATTTTCCTTCTTTAAGCAGAAATATTATTTGTGCTCCCATCAGTATAATAAAGACCTATCTAAAACTATTTTTTAAAAACAAGTATGTCATTATGCATCACTATAGAATCACTTATTAGAGCTCAGGCTCAGGTCCTGGAGTTTGCATGGCATGGTCACTAGAAGGGAGCCACAGAGTTCTGATTGCTGTGCACCAGCATGGTCTGTTTGCTGCTATCACCGTCCAGCAGACAGAAGTTATGCCACGTTGCTCAGAGGCCTTGGAGTGCTTCTTTTGCCTACTGTGCTCACAATCACTCCATTTGAGCTAGACTATCAGCTACTTCGCCACCCTGCTGTTATCCATCTTCCCTACACGCCCAGCCCAGTAAATATGAATTTCAGTGAGCTTGACTTCCATGCTGATATCCCGGGATCCTGCTGCTGTTGACCTTGTCTTGCCATTAGCTGTTAAGTATGACTTGTAGGCAAAGTTGATGAAACTGCTCCAGAAACTGTGTGAGTGTTTTTCATTTTTTAATTTTTTTCAGATGTTAGTCATCACCTACTAAGGAAAATAGAGACTTGTCTTCATTTAGTTATAGAGCTTTCTCTTCGAATGGACCTAAATGCTGTGTTCATTTCAAAAGCTGCTGACCTACCTTTCAAAATGCACTCAGATTCGGCAAATACTTTCAAGTTGGGGGTTCACCAAGGTCTACTATCAAGATTGCAATGCATTACACTTACAGTATCACAAGGCAAGATTTTGTCTATTTTTATATAATGCACCATTTGACTTTGATCTTTTTAAATCTATCAGATTATTCAGGCTGATAATGCTGAGTGAGCAAGTATCACAACTTGCTTATCTGGCAATACCTGGCAGATGGAGTTGGAGCAGGGAAGGTTTGTGTGCTCTCATTGACTCCAGGCACCTGAACACTCCCAAACTGGCACATGCAGTTTTACATATTTCTTTTTTTGAAAAAATAAAAAGAAAGAGGGGACAGTGTGTGTGTGTGAGAGAGAGAGAGAGACACAGAGAGAGAGAGAGAGAGAGGCAATTTTTATTTAGTTTTTCATGTTTTCATGTGACTTTCATTCCTTGTGCACTTCACTGTGTACGTGGTGCTGGGGTTTAAACTTGCGTACTCATGTATGCCATGCCAGGCAAGCGCCTTAACGTAACCGCCAAGCCACCACTCCACTACAGCCCAACATATTTCTTTATGTGATGTAAAAAACTTCATGGTAGCAATAATTCTTTTTTTTTTTTTTTGGCAGGAGGGTTCTGGGGATTGAACCCAGGGGTGCTTAAATGCTGAAGCACATCCCCAGCCCTTCCTTCCCTCCCTCCTTCCTTTCTTCTTTTATTTATTTATTTATATGTTTGAAACAGGGGCTCCTTAAATTACTCAGTCTTTCTGAGTTGCTGAGGCTGGCTTTGAATTTAGCATCCTTCTGCTTCAGGCTGCTTCCCAGCTGCTGGGATTACAGGCATGCACCACCATTCCTGGCTCTTAGTTCATTTTTCAATTATATTTGTGTCCTTTGAAAAAATGATAATATTTCTTTCTGATGCTAAACTCTGACACTGACCTTCTATTTCACAACAGCATTTCAAATCACAACAAAAGAAATTCTGTCTTGGCATTTTTATATTAGCCACATGTCATGGACATTTGGATTTAGGAAAATATGCTATCACCTGTAAGAGGAATATACTGACATGAGCTTGGAAAGGCACAGATGTGTTTTTTTTTTTAATGATCGGATATTAAACATGGGAAAGAGGGGTTTTAGTCAAGAGGTCACTAGTTATAGTATCACAGAAATGGACAAGAAATCAAATAGTTATAAATATATTGATCTTTAGAATCAGTTGATACTATCCAAAGTTACAATCTGTCATCCTCATAAAGACAAAATATATAATAATAAACTATATAAACTTGAAGCATCACCAAGATATGAATAATCCTGACTAAATGATTAGGCTTACATGTGCATATACATGCCACTCCCAAACATGCACATGTGTAGACAATATAAAAATATGTATAGTTATGTACCCTTAAATTGTTTTTCACAATACCAGTATCAATAAGCTTATATGTAATATAGAAAAGTATTTTGTTTGTCCTGTAGTTGTTTAGCTCAACAGTTCCTTTAATACAGTAAATGTACCTTGACTTCAAAGGAAGATAGTTATTTATATAAAAAAAAAAAACTTGGATACAGAACAAAAGATCCTGGAAAAGAAAAAAAAGTATCTAACCTAAGAAAATTTTATCTCAGTTGTGGAATATTTTATCTTTAAGATGGTAATGCTCCTCCACACGTGTGTGCATGCACACACACATACACACAACACACTCAAAACCCAACAAGAGTGAAACAAAATCCTGCTTTGTGCTTTTATGGAAAACATGGATTCAACAATGTTGAAAGGGGTTCTTCACTGTAGCAGTGCTTAGGATTTTAACTTTGCATTTTAAATTTTTAAGTAGGGATTGAGAGAGTCTATAATAAAAGAATGGAACCCTTAGAACAGAGATTCTTTTATTCAAAGAACATGTAATGAACAACCCAGTAAATAATTTTAAGATGGGGAAATTCATGGCTGAAATTACAATCCAAGAAGCCACCAGACCACCCTTCAGAGTTGCCTTGTGTAGCTATTTATCACTGTGTACGATCTTACCCAGAATGGCCTTGAAACGCTCATGTCTGGGCAGCTAGGCAACATTCAGAATCGCAAAATCTTGATCCATGTGATTTCTAATCCCATCTTCATGTACTACTCAAAAATGTTTATTTTGTATTCTAGTTTTTCTAAGAAACTTTGCATACAGTTCCAAAATGTTATTTGGATTCAGAAACATGAAAAAAAATATGCAAAAACAAACTTCATGCATTTATCCTGCTGAGGTTTTGACATCCATGTGGGAATAACCATCAATAAGATATAGAAGATTCATACAGACTTTGAGAGTAATATAAGTTTCAAACCAAAATGAACTCAGTTTTCAAGCCTCTGTCTAATAAGTTCAGTTCAGTATTCAGGGTGCTGTCAAGAAGTACTTTGACATTCTACCACCAAAAAGCATAAGCTTTAGTCTTTGTTCTCCTTTGGATTGGGAATTATAAAGGAATATTGATCTTGCCTCTGTCCCTAAGCAACACCTGACCTAGGTAAGTCCTTCACCTTCCTGAATGTACTCAAATGTAACAGGCTCAGGTTGCATAAGCTAACCCCAAGGTCCTGGCTATCACTGATATTCTGTAATTTTGGCATGGTAATGAGATGAACCTTAGAACTTTGTGTTGTCTCTCATTATTCAGGAGTCAGTGAAACACAGAAGCAGCCTAATGTTAAAATTTAGGCTGATATTGGCAAATATTTATGCAAACTAGAAAAAAGGCATCTGTTATGGGAAAATGAAATGTAAAAGGTTGTCTTTTCTATGCAGTACAAATAGAAAAAGAAGTTTCCTTAGGAGGACCTAGTAACGAAAAGCATCCTTTCCTCCAGCTGACCTGGCTTAGAAAGCAAGCCTCAGGCTGGATCTTAACATCCAGTCTCACCTCCTCTCAGAGCCCACAGAATCATTTGTGGCAGAAATCTTGGAATAGAGATTTGTGCACTAGGCTTCCTTAAAGACCTTATTCCCATGTCATCCATCCATGTATGTCTCAACCTTCTTTCTTTCCACAGGCAAATGGGTCTAAGATTCTCTAATATAATTCTGCACTTGATTTCTAGGACAGATGTCTTAATCTCTGCACACCTTGGGTTCCATAGTTTCCATTCACTTCCTCACCTGCTCACTTCCCATTCACTCCCGAATGAAGGAGAACACACAGTTCCTGGCGCTGACTTCCACCACTATGCCCACTAGGAACAGGTTTCTATAACTAAGAAATCCATTAGAATCCTTTAAACCTTTTACGTGACTCCAGAGCTCAACATGTGTACTGTTCTTTAGGTCAAAATCTTCATTCTGTTATTTCTGATGATAACATGCTATCCCGATTCTCTAATCTCCAATTATTATTATTTTGAGGTATGAGTATTCCTCAAATTTTAACTTTTGACCTCTATATCTACATTGTGATCCCTAAATCTAAGGGGTAGGAGATGCTGGAAATCTTAAGAGTAATATGAGTGACATGGAATTTATTTTTTCATTTTATTCCTGTGTTTTGCTGAATCTTTCTGAACCATTTAAGGCACACATGTACTAGTAAAGCAATTTAAAAGCCTATAATAAGTGTTACTTATGAGATTTTTATAAGTTTCTTAATGAATCCCCTTTTCTAACTGTGTCTTTTACACAATTGCTCAATCCCTGGGCTCCCATCCTTTCCTTAGTTAAAATTATCCTCTTTACTCACTTCAGCTGCTTTAACTGTAGAATTGAAATGATAACTCTCATATAGTTGTGGCATGAGTCAGATGAGATAAGGCATTTAAAAAGCCTGGAATACAGCACGAGTATAATAAATGGTAGTATATTATTATTGTTGGAATTATTATTTTTATTACTTATAGGATTATATGTTCCATAAATTGCAACTTCACCATAACTACCACTAACTTTATTTGCTATAGTAATAATGGTTTAGGAATGAACTTGATCTGATTTGCTAAATTAGCATTTTTTTCAACTACTACATAGCAGTGAAAGAAAAGGTTATACTAATTCAACATAAGAGATCCCAGCTTAATTTAGAATTGTAGACAGATATGGTATACTGAGCATCAGCTTTCAAATTTTTAATTAGAAATCACCCTCAGGCTACTCTGTATCTGAGGGATAACTTTGTACTTACCGAGTCAAATTCAAGAATATATTTGTTTGTTAATGGAACTCTTGCCTTTATATAAATATAGAATTTCCTAGTTCATTATATAGCAAATTCCATGTTCCTTCTGAATTCTATCCACTCTTTGGCAATAAATCTTCCATTTGAAAAAAGAAACAACTATTTGGGAAATATTTGAGTCACTGTACCATTTGTTCACAGCTAGGCTCAAGTAGTAAAATATCCATGTCCAAACCTTTGACTAAAATGTACAGTTCACGGTGTAGCTTTTACCAAGCACACATTCAGAGTGACTGAGACCGTCTTGAAAAAGATGTTTGACCTAACACATTCTATTATACAATAGGGTGAAATTCTCTCTTCATGGGGTTTCTAACTAAGATGGTGCCTGACAAAGAGCATCTTATTTGACCTTTCCCCACAATGACTTCTAAAATGCTTCTGAAGGCACAGAAAATGATAAAACTCACCTAACACCCAGACTGAGCCTATACACAAATTGCCTAAGGAAAGAAATTCTTCTAACTTTTGATGGAGGCCAATAAAAAAATATGCTCCAAACTTTACCTTGTTGTTAAACCTATGGTCTTATGCATGAGTTTCAAGGCCCAAATTCATTTTTTAAACTGTTCCAACTAAATATTGTTCTTAAAAAAAGAATAAAGATTCAAGGCCTTTAACAACTGGACTTACAGATTTTTTTTCTCTCTCAACTTTGTACACAGAGCACAGCAGGAAGTTAAGAAGCAGGAAGAAGAAAGGGTAGTTTGAGGAAGGCTTCCATGGGTGACAGAGCAGGTAGGAGTCACTTCTGGGGCTCAAGATAGCAGAGGAGACAGTAGGGACCCCTTTGTTACAGTTTAAGGTGGAAATGGAAGATGAAGCTTCTCTAATTTGGGATGGCTTGTGTGAAGTTATCTTCTCAACTGTTTGGTATCAAAGAAGAATTATCAGAAGCCTGATAATTCAGAACTTCCATTCAGGCCAGGGTCTGACCTTTCCATCAATTTGTGGGCACCATTCCCATTTCTCATGTACTCTGAGTCTTCTGTCTTGCTTTATGGTTTTTCTTTAAGCTTGTAGGGAATTATACCTACTAAGTACTTAACATCTACATCTAATGCCCTTCTCTGCCTTGATCTTAAGTAGTTTACAAAAGTGAACCATTTGTATATGCATGCTTTCCAAAATAATACAGAGCTTTTCTATTTTATTATCTTTTTGAAAAATAGTTTATATGAATAAACCATATTTTCGTAATATGCCTAAATCAGCTCTAGGATGGAAGAGGTATTGAATTGTATGTTGTGATTAATATAACTAAATATAGATTGAACAAGTCCCCCAAACCCAAGCCCTGCTAGATATCTTTACACTGATTTTTTTTCAAGTTCTCTTTCAACCTTCTTTATCAAGTTACCTTTCCACATTTATAAAGAGCCAATAGATCTGAGGGGGTAAAAATATGAAAGTAGTGGAGCAAGAGATCAAAAGATCGCCATATAAGTAAATAGATACACATATATATGTACACACATGTACACACAAATATATAATATTCTACTATATATCTGATGAAAGTAAGGTATACTTAAGAAGTGGCAAAGAATCACAAAAATGAAACAGATTCTAAAGTGGTTCATAAAACCAAGTCCAAATCCTATCCCTTAACACCAAATTGAAGGAATAGCTTCAAGATTAGAAATTTAAAAAACCAGTTAAGGATATGTCATCCAAATTCAATGTAATTACAGGGACCACATTGGTATAAATTTAGGTAATATTTTAGGCATTGATATTGCATTATTGATAATCTGTACCATACATATTAAAGATTGATCAAACATAAACAATTACAAAATTAATAATATTATGTTTAAATGCACAATGAAAGAACTTTTAGAAGATCTATGACAACTAGACAGCAATATTAGAATAGTAGGATGAAACAATTTGCCTCTGTATTTTAGCTTACATCTGCAACAGATAAGAATCTGAAAAATAAAATGGATATGCATATGTAATATATATCTTTTTATATAGTTTATAATTAAATGAGATGTCTAATATGTATGTTTTTAAATCCTATTGAAAATTTTAAACTTACTTATAAGCACTAAAAAACATCAATCAATCTAAATCTCCAATAGTAGATTGGACTACAGACTACATGTCTCTGAATTCAATACTTTAAATGTTGAAAATAGTAACAAAATTATAATCCAATTCCCTGAAATTTAAAAGAAAAAGACCTTCTAAAGTAAAGTTGGGGCAATGGAGAAATACAAATTCCAATTATTACGTAAACAGAAAAATTACAGTGAGAATATAGAATGTCCAAATTTGGGGACATGGTCAAAAGAGAATCAGAAATTAAAATTTTATCTATAAATGCTTTTATTGTTAAGTAAGAAAACCCAATAATAAATGAACTACCTAATCAATTCAAGAAAAGGAACAAAATTTAACAAACAAGGAAGGGTGGAGTAGAGCCTATGCTGCAGAGAGTTAATTGTAAAGCAGGAAAAGTCAGTGAAATCTATTTGACAAGGCAATCAAATAGATGACCTTCTGCCTTTTGCAATAATGAGAAAAGAAAAGAAAAGAAAACTCAAGAGCACTCCTTTAGGAATGAAAAAGAAGACTCAAACTTAATGTAATATAAAGGTCTGTGTCCTCTGATACACAAATCTCACTGTAATAATGATTTTCTAAAATATATGGTTGACAAAAATTTTCAAAGAGGTAAGGAGATTTAGAATATGAGTAATTACACAAGAATTTAGAAAAGTGGGCAAAAATATATAGGATCAGAATGGTTTAAAAGTTCCTTCTTTCAAACTTTTAGGAAACTACTACCTCCCTGACATATGAACTAAGCAGGAATGTAACAATGTGAGAAATTCTGAAAATTATTTTATGAATCCAACATAAGTCTGATATGAAAAAAATTAAAAGAAAAATTTCAGTGATTTTTTTATATTGATCTAAACAGCCTAAATGAAATAGAAACATTTGATTTATTACAAAGTTGATTAAGGAGAGTTTATTTAAATAAAGAAAAACATTCATTCATTAAATATTAATATTCAATATTCATATAGTTCCTCATACCATTAGATAAAGTAAAACTATATAATATTCTTGACATATATAAAAATTTCAACTTTGTCATAAAACAGAAAAAGTTTATTTCTTGTTCATATATCAATGTCAGGCCAGGGTTCATATGATGGCTCTTGGCATAGGACATCCCCAGATGTTTCCTTTTTCTTACCAAAGATGGCTCCCCATCACATTCATACTCAGGTTACAGGACGAGACAGAAAGATCATGGAGGTCTTGTCTCTTTTCTTAAGAGTCCAATTTTTAGGAGACATAAAATGCTTTGAATTGTGTCTGAGTGTAGAAGAATTACGTATATGCCCCATTGAAAGATGACTAGCTGTTTAAAAATGATTATCTAACTCTAAATCACATATTCCAGATTCTCTAAGAAGGCAAGAAGGACATTGAGAAAAACTTACTTTATTTTTATTTTTTTAAGAGAGAACAAATAATGAAGAGAGAATCAGTTATTTATTTTTTTATCTAGTTTATGTTCTTCTGAAACTTAGTTTTGTATGTGGTGCTGGGGTTCAAACCCAGGTCCCTGTGCATGCCAGGCAAGCGCTCTACCACTGAGCCACCTCTGCAGTCAAAGAAAAACTAACTTTAGATTGATTACATGTCTTCTTATAGGTCAAAAGTTAATTCTAACCCATGAAAGAAAAATAACCCATGAAAAAAAAAGTATGTTTCAAAACATCTAGTAGACCATAGATATCTAAAATATAGTAAGCTCTGATATTTGTAGCTACATTATGATTGCAGAGTTTGAGCATCTGTTTGGGAGAGAAAATATTCAAAATATTGTCCATTTTGCTTCTATGTAGACAATGATTAATTATTTTTGATTTAGCATAAACAACTTATTCATACAAATAAATATTGTTCTCATAAAGAAATATACTATTAATGCTAAAATATTTAAAACTTGCCTTAAATAGAATTTAGTTCTCATTAAATCATTTTTACCCTCCAAATGCTTTTTGTTTGGGATTTTATAACATGGATCATAGTTCTGTAGCTATATTTATGATGTTTTTGTTACTGATGACTTTTCACAGAGATGCCTAGAGTCACCATTTCATGACGCTCACCATATTATTAACTCATTAAAAAAGTAACCAAGTCTGCAGGAAACAGTGAGTTCTCTGAAAGAAAGAAGAATCTACCATATGCTCCCCTCAGTGGGGAAAAATGAATTTTCCTTTCCCTCTAGAAATCTGTGAGCTTTTTACTATGCAAGATTTTATGAATCTTCAGAATTCATGGGTATTAGGATTAAATTGAATACTATTTATCAATAAGTTTTCATGGTGAACAGTATCATCCTTTGTTCTATTAAGAATGCATATACTGATAACTCTTTAAAAAGAATTATCATAAATATAAGCCATGACTGTAAGTTAATTTATTATGTAATAAATATTCAAATATAGAATACAGACCACCATGTGGGAGTTAATGCTTCAAAAATAAAACAATTTAATTGTAAATATATAAAATGCTGTTTTTGTAGTATAGCAATAACTATAAATAACACTTTTTTTCAAAGTGAATTACAACTGGCTTATTAAAAAAGCAGATAAGGAATAGAGGAAGAAAAGGAAGAGAAAGAAAAAGAAAGGTATTGACAATAAACACCATTTGGCCAATTTGAAATATGGATATCGTCTTTCTTAATTTACAAGCTAGATTTATTTTGCTTCGTTTGGTTGTGGAATATTATAGTTGTGAAAACTCTATTCTTCTGTTAAGTTAACACAATTTGCTGTGTAACCTTAAAAAAGTTGTCACTTTGCAACTTTTTGCTTAATTTCCGTTTTGTTTTTTTTTTTAATAGCGGGCTTGGGCCAACCACGATAGCATTGAGACCCTAACTAATCAAATCTGGAAGCTTTTATTTTAATATTTTTAAGACATGCATAAACTTAAAAAGCTTATTTCTTATAGTTTTGTGTTTAAAAAAGAATGCTTTGCACTAGCAAAAGTAAAACATTATACTATAGTTATAGTATAATAATATAGTTATAATGTTATTTTTATAATAATTGGCATCATGTGTGTTCTCTTTCATATGATAAAAAGTATTTATTCTTGAATACTTTCAGTGGTATCTAATTTTATTAATGATATGTTATATATAATATAATATATTCAAATAATAAATGATATGATATCAGAAATTTCCATGGTACTTTCTTTCATCATTAGATCATATCTTGGTATAATATAGACTAATTTAAGGATTATTCCTAATGCATTCATATGTTAATAATACTGGTCTTTTTCAAATATTTTTATCTACATTTAAGTCAAGCAATCATTCTCCATTTTCCTGTTTATATCCCATACGCTAACCTATCAGTCAAAATTGTGATTATGCATAGACATGATGTCACACCTATCTAGTTATTTGATTGGCAAGAAAGCTGGTTATACATGAAACTGACATCATATTTCTGCATAATAAAGCACTTTTCTGACAGTGTAGTTGTCATGAACTCTTTAGGTAAAAACTATTAGAAACTTCTGTGTTTATAGAATTTTCTCAAAGCCATAATAATCTGCATTTCCTAAGAGAATAATATAGCATTTCTTTTCAGACACATTATTTTAATCTTGAAAGCACATTTGGGAAAGTTTGCTGAATGCCACAAACAATTCTATATTATTTTTTTTTTCCTGATTGGCAATGGTATCCTTTATGATGGGTCAACAAACTCTGGTTCACAAGCCAAATCCAATCCACTGCCTGTTTCTGTATGACTTGTAAGCTGAAAATGGACTTTACATTTGAAGTGGTAGAAATTCTCTGAAAGAAATATTTTATTTCATGTTGTGACAATTATATGAACATAAAACTTTGGTGTCCATTATTAAGTTTGATGGGAACACAGCTACCCTTATTTGATCACATTTTGTCTATGGTTTGCTTTCATGCTACAATGACAGAGTCAAATAACTGCATCCATGTTCAAGTGTTCCATAGAGCATAAAACATTTGCTATCATGCCCTTTACTGAAGAAGTTGGTAGATTTCTTTTCTTTGATCTATTAATACCTAAGGAAAATTTCATAGACAGACCCTGGAAATACTTGGCATTATTTCCAGATTCAATGGATTATGATATGAATCAGCCCACTACTTTTGTAGGAGTGTATATGGGTTTATTAACTCTATGGGAGAATCCAAATAAAAAGTTGAAACTCTATTAAGGAGGAGAATTCAGGGACTGGAGCGGTGGCTCTGCAGTTATGGAGCTTGCCCATCAATGTGCAAGTACACGGGTTCAAACCCCAGCACCACGTACACAACTAAGTATCAGAGCAAGGAAAGCCAAATGAAAAACTCAATTAAAAAATTGATTCTCTCTCTCTCTTACTCTCTTCTCTAAAAAGAAGAAGAAGAAGAAAGAAGAAGAAAAAGAGGAGGAGGAGGAGGAGGAGGAGGAGGAGGAAGAAGAAGAAGGATAAAGGAGAATTCGGAAAGAAGAAGCTTTGTT
>PVKS010005101.1:15625-87733 GCA_004027875.1 Aplodontia rufa | reverse complement strand
CCATATTTTTATAGTAGTATAAAATTTTAAAAGCTAGCTGCAGGGTTGGAGCAGTAGTCTGTGGTTACTGCTCTTGCCTGGCATGTGTGAGTATGCGAGTTCAAACTCCAGCACCACATACACAACAAAGTGTCAGAGCAATGAAGGCCACATGAAAAACTAAATAAAAAAATGATTTTCTCTTTCTCTGTAATTGTCCCTCTCTCTTTAAAAAAGAAAGAAAAAAAAAAAAAAGAAAAAGAAAAAGAAAAAAATGTTTGCTGCTGGGCTGGAGTGGTGGCTCAGCAGTTATGGTGCTTGTCTGGGATGCAAGCCAGGGATTTGAATCAGCAGCACATACACAACTAAGTGTCAGAAAAACAAAGGCCTGATGATAAAATTGATTTCTCTCTCATTAAAAAAAAAAAAAAAAAGTTAGAAGCCTAATATATTTAACAGAGACATGTTAAATGGGAATAAAGGATATTAATTACAATTATTAAACAAAGTCAACCCTAAAAAATACAAAGGATAAAAGTAATGTGTTACTAAAAAAAAAAAAAAAGGGTATTATATCAAGAAAATTTCAACTAACTTAAGATCATGAAGATTCTTTTTTTTTTCTTAAAGTTTAGTAAGTTTTAGGTCTGAGTTCTAATTTTAGTTTAATTGTTGTTTTGCTTTCTGTATATAAATGTCTTTAACTGTTCCAGCACCATTTGGTCAAGAGACCAAGATGAATAACGAGATGCTGGGCTGGAGTGGAGTGCTTACCTGGCATGTGCGAGGACCAGGTTCTATCCCCAGCATCACATACACAACCAAGTGTCAGAAAAGCAAAGGTCAGATGAAAACACAAATAAAATCGACTCTCTCCCTCTCTCTCTCTCTCAAAAAGAGAAGCATAAATGCTGAATGTAGACAAAAAGCCACATACTCCATGATTCCATGTGACATTCCAGAAAAGGCAAAACTATAGGGATAAAACCAGCTCAGTGACTGCCAGAGACTGGGGCAAGAAAGTGACTCTAAGAGTATTCTAGTAATGATGGAAATATTCCCTATATTGACTACAGTGATGATTACTTAATAGTGTACACCCCAGTGCCAAAAAACAAACAAACAAACAAACAAACAAAACACCAAAAAACAAAAAACAAACAAACAAAAAAAACAAATGAGAAGATAAAAAAGGCACCAAGGGGGCTGGAGTGGTGGCTTAGCCTTTATGGCGTTTGCTTGGCATGCATGAGGATGTGGGTTCGAACTCCAGTACTACGTACACAACAAAGTGTTGGAGGAATGAAGGCCACATGAAAAGCTAAAGAAGATTGATTCTGTCTTTCCCTCTCTCCTAAAAAAAAAAAAAAAAGTACCAAGGTGAGGCCACAGGTGGAAAATTCCACACCTGTTAGACCTTATGTGATAAATCTCAGTCAAAGTGTAGGCTCACTAGGAAAAAAAAAGTACAAAATTACCTCCAGGCTATGTGTACAAGCTGTATATGCAACACAAATGAATTTTGTGTTTAGACCTGGGTCCCATCCCCAAGATATCTATTTATGCGAATTTTCCAAAATCCCAACCCCCCAAAAATAAACAAAAAGAAAACAAAACAACAACAAAAATCTAAAATCCCAAACACTTCTGATCCCAAGAATTTCAGGTAAGGGATACTCAATCTGTAATTTGTTTTGTAGTCTCCTAGACTTTCTGAGCCCTGGAAGTGTGAACTTAATTCATATTAAAAAGTGGCCCAAAATCCAAAAGGTAGACAACCAGAACCATCCCCAGATTCCCTTATCCTCCTGTCACTGCTCCTAAATAATTTGGGCCCTGGGTTTCATCCCTAGGACTGGGGGAACAAGGAGGAATAAAGAACGAGAGTGAGCACATTTTCAATAATACAAACATGAAGTTAAGCCTAAGGGGGGTAGAAAAAAAAAATCAATCAATGTAAGATTTACCTTTGGAGTCAGCATTTGGGAACAGCCTGTTCCATGGCACCTTATTTTTGTGCGGTAGAGAAAGCAAATAGTTTCTAGCTTTTAAATTTATTATACAATTCAGGTCTTCCTGTGATGGGGATCCAAGAATACCTAATGGATAAAACAAATAGATATTAATTATCAAAAAAACTAAAGCAAACAACTGCACACAACCAACTTTGGTAAAGAATGAACTCTGGTGCTACTTTACATCTTCTTACTACCAATCAAAGCTTACCTTTCTTAATGAAAAATATCTTTAACATTTTAAATCAGAGAAGATAAAAACAAATTCATGTCTGGCATAGGTTACAATTATTAAAACTCTTTTACAGTTAATGACATGACTTTGATGTAAATTATGCTCATGAACCTTACCCAGAATGTGGTTCAGCTGGTCAAGATAATGCTTCCCTGGAAAGATGGGCCGATTGGACAGCATCTCTGCCAGGATGCAGCCCACAGACCAAATATCAATGGACTTGGTATATCCCTGTAGCAGAAAGGGAGAAAAGAAGAATGATATCCGCTGTTACAAACAACATGAGATATTCCTAAGTGACAGGCATGCAAGAGTTTGAGGTTCTCTTTTGACTCTATAATTCAGTAACAACAAATAATAATAATAATAATTTGGCTTTCTTATGAGATGCCAAACAACCAGGATCACTTAATTTTCTTTTTTTAATATTTTCTTTAAAATGAAAGTTCTTAAGTATACCTCAGTCCTTTTTCAAATTATTTGAAACAGATTTAAAAATTTTATAAGTGTGAGCTGGTAAAGGAAAAAGTCATAATGTTCACTGCTTCAGGACATTTGTGACCCATTTACTCATTTGTAGAAATCTGGAAATCAACTCAAAGAAAGAGTTCTGCTATACTTCCAGAGTATCTTTAGTCATCTTACAAATCATGTTTGAAAATGTCAGGTTGAAGGGGCTGGGATTGTAAAGCGCAGTGGTACAGTAATTGTCTGGCATGCATGCGCCTCTGGATCTGTTCCCCAACCCTGAAGAAACAAAAATGGAGGACTGAAAAACTGATCTCTGTAAAAGAAAAGCAGACACTGGGGCCGGTGGGTGGGGGCAGATGGGGGACTATGTGTTGCCTCTAATATTCTCATCTTCTTTTTCAGGTACAAATTTTCTTTTAAAAGAAGGGTATTCAAAGTCATGGAAGAATTCTGTCTAAATCTTTATAGTACCCCCAAAAGTTCCAAGGAACAGAAATTAAATTTTATGGAAAAAGTCAGCTATAGTGATAAATAGAAGGAAAAAAGGTAGAAATTATAATAAAAAAATTAAGTCAAATGATTAAAATTTAGGGAATGAGTGAAATCTTTTTGGAAAATCAAAAAAACAGTGATCAGATCTAATAGTTGTGGTAAGATGAGTTTGAATTTTAAAAAAATTCTAAAATTTTTATAATCTAAAATGGTTTTTATTTTACACCATATCTAAATAAAGGGAAATACTGAAAATACACAAAAAATAAATTAAAAAAACTAAAAAGTGGAGAAATGGCTGCTACAGGTCCATAGCAGGGAAAGTACAAGGTGAGCCTAAAGCATCTTATGTCAGCAAACAAGTGCCTAATACTAGTAGCTAGATGTAAAAAATAGCTTTTACCAGCCAAATTTGGAACAAAAATACATAATGGTGAGAATGGATTATAAATCAGAGAATTAGTGGATATTACTAAAACAGAATGACAGTAATAAAATCATCAGTGGATGGTAAGAGTAGCGGGTTAAAGTTTGATAAAGAAGACAACTTCACACAATTTCCTCACCAACTATTATTAATTTCAAAGGAGGAAATGGTAATCTGATGGTGGAGACCTGGAGGATACCATCTTGACCAAGAGAAATGTGATCATCACCAATTACTGGCACAAACCAGCTGTGCCTTCTGATTATCAGGCACTTAGAAAACAACATTGCTTTTGTGGTATTTATGCTAAAACTCCGGGACACAAAACTGCATAGTAGTCTGAAAAACAGCTGACCTGCATTCTTCAGAAAATGGCACTGAATTAATGCTGATCATCTTAGGTATGCTAAAATATGACTGTGGGGAAGAACATCCTCTTTTTATGGGTATTAATAATGCCCCAAATGGTTTAAAATTAAAGTGTTGGTGAAATTCAGATGAGATTTCAAAGAGAAGGGAAGAGGAGTGAGAAACGCAAGAGGAAGAGAGGGTGGGAGGGTAAGAAGATGGTAAGATGTTTAGTTGTTGCAAGCTCAGATATAAGAAAAAAAAAATAACAACAGATGGCAAGACATTCACAGCTGCTGGATCAAGGTAAGGGGTATACAGGTATTCACTGTATTCTCAATTTTTTAATGTGTATGAAAATTATCTAAGTTTATTAAAAGAAAAAGGTGACTATATTGCTAGAAGGAACATTCTGAAGTTAGTGATGCTGCAAATAAAAAAGAATTTATACCATTTTCACTACAGTAATTCTGCAAATAGAAGGGAATGCTTGGCATTTGGAAGAACACAGAGCTACTTCTACCTTTTCTTTGGCTACCTCCCCATGGATGGTGAATGAGAAATGAGGGCAGTACAGGCATCCTGAGTTGGAGTGGGGTCTCAAGACCAAGAAGCCACAAAGATAAAGATCCTTCACACCAACAGCTTTCCTTTACAACCAGCACTGTACACCTGCAAGCCAATGATCCTTGTCTGGAATGGTTGTTATGTGATCCATCAGAGAAAGAATGTGCAGTGTGGGATAATTTGTACTACACAATTACAAGAGAATCAACAAAGCATTTTCTTCTTTGAAACACCTGATACACCAAATTCTTCTTTATGATGGAATTTCTTTTTCTTTTTTTAAAAGAGAGAGGGACATAGAGAGAGAGAGAGAGAGGGAGGGAGAAAGAAATTTTATTTAATTTTCCACATGGCTTTCATTGCTCTGACACTTCATTGTGTACGTGGTGTTGGGGTTTGAACCCAGGTCCTTGTGCATGCCAGGCAAGCCCTTCAACCTCTGAGCCACTGCTCCAGCCCCTGGAATTTCTTTTAATGGAATTCTGTAATGAAACAGATGTAGGATATCAAAAATAACTGCTCTAAACAAATTCCATTTCCTCACATAAGCATCTAACATCTTATCTCTACACATAAAAAAATGGAGAAAGACAATGGAGCCCATGAGTTAATTAGACTTGTTTCTTTCATTTCCACTAAGCCTCTCAGAACTATTTCTGGTTCCTGGGCCAGCAGGACACAATGCCCAATATCTATTTATATTTTTCTCATGCTAGACAGGAAAATGGACTTAGCGAGGCCCTGTCTCAAAATAAAAGAATAAAAAGGGCTGGGGATGTGGCTCAGTGGCTAAGTGTCTGAGTTCAATCCCAGGCACCAAAACAAACAAACAAACAAACAAACAGAACCCCCACTGAACCTAATCTCATAGCTGCCCTCCATTTTTGCCTACTGATGTCTAATTCTCACAAAGAAATCATACTTCAGTTTTTCTAGCTTTTGTAAATGTATTCAATCATTTCTTATAATCAAGACATAGGTCTTGTTAGTGGAGTCTGTATAAAACCTGGATTTACATTCCCTAGCTACTTGGAGATGCAAAAGTATTTCATTTGGAAGCAGGACTAACATATAATTTTGAAAGAATTCATGAGAATTTCTAAATGGAAATAACAAATCATATTACAACTTTATTGATAAGACATTTTTCATTATGAGATAAATCTGACTTCTACAGGACAGTCTTCGTCTGTGTTCACAGAAACAGACATTGTTAACTTCTGGCACAAAGACAGTCTGCACCTGGCCTTGGCAGCAGTTGGTGTGAAAGTTGCCAAAGGCAGGACTGCAGGAGGACGGACCAAAGAGAGCAACACAGATCATTTACAGTAACTGTGACTGGAGAGGAAACCCTCTGACTATCCAACAGGTCCACCTGAGAAGGAGAGGGTGAATTCCAAGGCCTAGGAGTTCAATACTGAAGAAGGAGATTAAGAGAGCACTTTAGCTATGGGCAGATGTGGGATGGTAAGACAGGAAAAGCCTCAACCCAAGTTCAGGCTGGAAAGTGAGGCTTACAGTCACACAAAGTTCTCCTACTTCCTGGTTTTCTTTTTATCCAAACCTGTTCCTTACCTTGGAATTCAACATAATTTCTGGAGCCCTGTACCAACGTGTGGCTACGTACTCTGTCAGGAATCCTGTGTGATCATGATCTGGATCTGCAACACGGGCCAGGCCAAAGTCGCAGATCTAAGACAAAAAACATAAGATGCCATTATTACAAATTCTAATCAGCTTGATATCGTCTCACTTCCCTCCCCTTTCATGTATCAAATCTATCCCCAGAGCTTTTTTTTTTTTTTTTTTTTTTTTTAAGAAAGGGGACAGTGAGAGAAAGAGAGAAGCAATTTTTATTTAGTTTTTCAAGTAACCTTCATTACTCAGACACTTCATTGCGTATGTGGGTGCTGGTGTTTGAACTCATGTACTCACGCCATGAGCTGTAACTGCCAAGCCACCACTCCAGCCCCCCCCCTTTTTTTTAAAAGAGAGAGGGATAGTGAGAGAGAAAGAGAGAAACAACTTTATTTAGTTTTTCATGTGGCTTTTGTTGCTCCCACGCTTCGTTGTGTACGTGGTGCTGGGGTTTGAACCCACATCCTCGCGCATGCCACGCAAGTGCCGTAACCACTGAACTACCATTCCAGTCCTACTCTCAAAGCTTTAAAAGTTTCCTGTACAGGGACTGGAGCGGTTTCCTGTATATATGGAAGATGTGCCATTTTCTTTTCTTTAAAAAAGATACTCAGTTTCTCATTTTCTCCTGACTCTCAGAAGCACCTCCCAGACTTTCATCATCTGGCCATTTAATATTGTGTATTACTAGGGACTACTTATTTCATCAGACTCTAACATATATGAAATAGAATTAGAATGTACTTAGTCCCACACAAATGCAGGATATTTTAATTTTTTTGGCCCTTGGGAAACCAATGAGAAAGAGAGGGAGAGGGGAGAAGGACACAGAGAGACAGACAGATACAAACAAGAGACATGTTAACAAAGATGGGCCAGAGTATAGTAGAAGGCAGCCTAGAAGACACAAAATAATGTGGAGGCTTACCGCATCAAATCATCTAAGGAATAAGGCCTGAACTTAGGTTGTAAAAAACTGGGTCAATACAGAAGGAACACCCTAAGAGACATCTATAGGACATGGAGTCTAGCAGGACAGCAAAATGTTTAGCTATCCCACAACTGAGTACCTCAGTAATTGAGAAAAATTTGGTAAGATCTCACCTACTTCACAAATATCTTCCTCTGGTCATCTCTACCTTGAAGGCTGGCATCATTAGTAGCACCAACAGGCCCTCTTGGTTGCTTCAACTACAGCACCCAATGAATTTCACATTTGTTTTGCATAATTTCCCTGTCTTTGACTTACTGTCACCGTACCATTAGAAGCAGCAGACTAGGGGTTGGAGTGGCGGCTCAGCAGTTGCAGCGCTTGCCTGTGTGAGTACACGGGTTCAAACCCCAGCACCACATACACAATGAAGTGTCACAGCAATGAAAGCCACATGAAAAACTAAATAGAATTGATTCTGTCTCTCATTGTCCCTCTTTGAAAAAAAAAAAAAAAGGAGCAGACTTCATATCTGCTTCTCTGGTGACACTCCTATAGGCATCTTTCCATATGGACTCTCATATGGTGGAGTGGTAAGAAATCTTATTTTCCCCTCCATGGTTCTCACTGCCAGCTCCAGGCACTGCATTCTCTTAGTCTGCATAACCTCCATCATAAACTCTGGGACTCCCCCTCTCAGAGATGGCCTCCTTGGCAATCTTTCTTGGTGGTACTTGGAAATCAACCTAGGACCTTGTACATGCTAGGCAAGTGCTCCACCACTGAGCTACCTCTTGAGCCTCAGTCAGAAGTTTTTTTTTTTTTTTAAACTTATTTATTTTAGGGGGGTAGGGAAAAATCAACTTTAGTTTTTTTCTTTTCCTTTAAAAGAGAGTGGGACAGAGAGAGAGAGAGAATCAATTTTATTTAGTATTTCATGCGGCTTTCATTGCTCCAAGACTTCGTTGTGTACATGGTGCTGGGGTTTGAACTCAAGTACTTGTGCATGCCAGGTAAGCACCGTAGCCACTGAGCCACCACTTCAGCCCTCAACTTTAGTTTTTCATCTGGCCTTTGTTTATGTGTATGTGGTGCTGGGGTTTGAACCCAGTCCTTGTGCATGCCAGGCAAACACTCCAAACTGCTGAGCCACTGCACCAGCCCTTGTCATAAGTTTTTGAGAGGGAACATAGTTGAGTTCTAAATTCGGCTTGACTGATATTAAGACTTTCAATGTATCTGCATCTCATTTATTTCTTTTGAGCCTTTTCTACCAATTCCTGTAAATCAAACTGCAGGAGGAGTTTCCAGTACAAAGCTCATTAACAACATGATCCAACTAAGAGAAGTAACAAATTATGATTTCTTCCAGGTCTAAAGAGCAATCTGAATCTTCATTTGCCATGTTGGACTATTGCCAATTCATCCTAAGACTATGTGAGTTGAACTTTTTAACATCTGTGTGACCCAGTTTCTTTCTTTTTCAGGACAGACTAACATTTCATCTTGTGATTTACATTCAACCAAAGTTCACCACTCACTCTGCCTTTTGTAATATGAATGACACCTGAACCCACATTCTGAAGCATACAATCAGAGCAGATATACTCTACCTTGTCAGCAGAGGAAAACCAAAGCAAGCCCAGAACGTGAGTGCAGATCTATCACTGTGTTTGGTACTTGGCATTAGATAACATGAATCTAGACTTAACATATAGTTTTGCATGGTTCAGGTGAATCACATGACACAATCTCAGATAGATTAAAAATAAAAACAAAAAACAATGTAAGAAATTCACAGATCAATAAAGCCAAGTATCGAAGTGGGTATTTCCACATTTATTTGGACTTTGAAAAATGTAAATTGTTTTAGATTCTTAAATATCTATAAAGACAAAGACAGTAAGTGCTGTGAATAATTTTAAATAGTTGAGCAAACTACATTTTCTAAAGAAAGCCATACTAATATAACTCATCCCCCATGCTCCTTCTTTTTTTTTTTTTAAGGTACTGGTGATCGAACCACGGGCTTCATACATGCTAGGCAAATACTCTTACCACTGAGTTACATCCCAACTCTTCCTATGCTCTTCTCCCAAGCTTTTCGGTTTGAATCAGTTTTAAAAGATGGGGGTTTATCTCCCTTTCTCTTGAATCTGAGAGAACCTCTGTAAGTGCCTGAACCAACAGAATATAGTGGAGGTGATGCGGTGTGACTTCTAAGGCTACACTACAAACTGAAATATGACTTCTACTTGGCCTTCTATTGGGGCACTTGGAAACCACTGCCCACATGGGCATCCCAAGTTGATAGCCAGCACAAATTGCCACCAAGCATATTATGTGCTATATCTTGCCTTTGTTATCTTCTGGCCAAGATCCAGGCACTGGAGAGAGATCAGCCAGCCTTGCTGCACCTTGACTGAATTCCTGACTCACAGAAAACTCTGATCATTGCTCCTTTAGGTCACAATGTTTTTATTGAGCAAAAGAAACTACAGTGGTATTGTACAGTGTAACTGTGATGAGATAGACACTCCTTGACGAAGATACATGTAAAATGATACTGGAATACTGAAGAGATGACATCCATCAGAAGACCTGGGGAAAGCCAGAAAAATGTCCTGGAGAAGAACCAGCCAGGCATGTTTGAGGGGCAGGGAGGGGGCACTGTAGCTGGAATCTCCTAAAACATTTTTCCAATTGGCTCTCTACAACCTCACCAGCATTTCTTATTCTTTGTGATCTTGATCTTTGCCATTCTAACTGTAGTGAAATGAAATTTTAATGTAGTTTTGATTTACATTTCTCTTACTACTAGAGATACTGAACCTTTTTTTATGTATTTATCAGCCATTTATGTTTTGTCTATTGAGAAGTGTGTTTAGTTCTTTTGCCCATTTGTTGATTGGGTCATTTGGTCCCTCCCCCAATATTAGTTCTCTAACAAAGGGGTAGCTGGGTAAGATTTCCTCCCATTTTGTAGGTTCTCTCTTTACAATTTAATTGTTTCCTTAGCTGTACAAAAGCTTTTTAGTTTAATGGTACCTCACTTATTGATCCTTGGATTTATTTCTTGAGCTTTGGGGGTCTTGTTAAGGAAGCTGGTACCAGCTCCTATATGATGGAATGTTGACCCCGTGTCTTCTTCTAGCAGTTGTAAGGTTCTGACTGGAAATGACCATTTTTGCACAATATCTGAATCACTGATAATCTTTTTTTTTTTTTTTTTTTTTTTAAAGAGAGAGGGACAGTGAGAGAGAAAGAGAGAAACAACTTTATTTTTAGTTTTTCACATGGCCTTAGTTGCTCCAACACTTAGTTGTGTACGTGGTGCTGGGGTTTGAATCCGGGTCCTCGTGCTTGCCAGGCAAGCGCTGAAACCGCTGAGCCACCGCTCCAGCCCCACTGATAATCTTTTAAAAATGAAAATTAGAGTATTAAATACTAGGGTTAAAAATCTCATATTAATAATGATAATAAAATTATATTTTCAGTGTGGCAATATTAAAGAAATAAAAATTTAAAATTAGAATGAAAAAACTCTCTTATTAGGCAAAGACAATTTACCCTAACTAACACTCTGAATGATGTCTATTTCTTTAAAATTAAAACCAAAAGTGTAGCTTATCTTCCCTGTCTCTTCTCCCAAAGAACTCTGGTCTGAAAGTCATTAAGTGAGGTCATGAAACTTTAATTCCCCATGGGGCAGGGCAGAGGCACAGCAGTCTGGTGGGGAATGAATGCAACATGACGGTAGTTAAAGAGTGGGCTAAAGATTTGGACATGGTATAAGTATGAGGTGAAGAGGGGTCTGATACAAGAGGCTGTAAGAGCCTACCCATGGGATTGGAATAAAGCAAGACGATGATGTATGATCAATTGTTTAATCCTTTCCAAAAGTTACCAAATTTCAGAGAAGTAAGTTGGTATGAGGGGGATCATATTTTATCATTTGTATCTCCCACACCTAGTATAAGGCATAGAACCAGTGGGTTCTCAAGTCACTGGATAAAATTTAAAAAAATAAAGGTGTTGGGGATTTATACATCTTGAAGATTTTATAGCCCCCTTCATGGTCAGTAGAAAGCTCATGTCATTTTGTTTCCCTCCAAAGTTATCTTAACATGACAATGCCAAAGACTAATCAAATTTACACCGTATTAATGAATAAGCTACTAAGGCTACAAAATAATAAAGCAATACACAAGAAACATAAAATGACCTACTTTAGCATTCCTATCTGGCTACTTTTTGGACTGTGTAAATTCAAATTTTCATAAAACAAAGGAAGCCCCAAACACATATTTCATTTTGTATCCTTCAGAGGCACATCAAAATCACAAGGGCTGCAATGTCTTCTTCTGGGATTTCTGTGTGGTCAGGCTAGTAGACAATGAGTGCACAGACTGATACAGCACTTCTCCCTGGTAGTTCCACTAAAAATATGCCAGCAGAATTTCCAATTAGATCTGTAACTCTTGTATGCTTTGTAGCCCTGAGAAATAAGTCTACAAGTAAAGATCCCAGAAGGATCCTGAGAGATCAACATCTGCTAGGCATCAAGACTTCAGATAACAAGTGCAAAGTATGTTTCCAGAAACCAAAATAAAGATTACTACTATTGGCCTTGTATGGTACCAGTCAAAAGTTTAAGTAAGTGGGGCTGGAGCGGTGGCTCAGCAGTTATGGTGCTTGCCTGGCATGCGCAAGTACGTGAGTTCAAACCCCAGCACGACGTACACAGGGAAGTCTCAGAGCAACAAAAGTCACATGAAAAACTAAATAAAAATTGATTCTCTCTTTCTCTCTTCACTATCCCTCTCATTTAAAAAAAATAAAAAAGTTTAAATAACTGAGAATAGCTGATATCCTGAGAACTTAAGAGTAAGAAACACTTTAGTAACAGAGACACCAATGGATAAAGGAAGAAATTTCAGAACTGCCTGCTTGGAAATTCCAAAGGATCTAAAATAGAAAGTTAGGTAAGGTTGTAGGTCACAAAATTTTTAGACCTAAGAGATGCACATTACAGTCACAAGGTTCTGAGGATGTGACGGATGAAGAGTGATTGCAGAGCTGGGAGAAGCAAAGACTCTCCTTCCTACTGGTACTCTCTCAATCATCATTTATGCACAGTGAACTGCCACTGTACCCTGCTCTTTTGGGACATGCTTGCTATGACAAACAGTTGACCTCAATGACACACCAGAATTATCTTTGGAGTGAGATGCTTTCCTGAATATTTATATCCATGTGAATGATACAAATTCCATATGTACACTTTAAAAATGAATGTGAATCACACTAAAATATATAAAATATCTTCTTGTGTTTCTAATTCTCTCTGTTAAACTGGGGTTTGAAAATAATGCCTGGATTATGCAGACGACCAGCAACTCATTTATCAGAGTGGGTTATTAAGTTCTGGTGAGTAGGTGAATAAAATGGCTCTAGATAAAGACAAGTCCATTCACAGTGAAGAGATAACAGAGAAAGTAACGGTTCTGTTTTGTTTTATTCTTAAGGATAAACACTTTCAAGCAAAATTAAGAGCAAACTTTTCCCCCCAGAAGTATCATATACTAAAGTAATGACTGTGAATGTATCTACAAAACCAAAAATATTCTGTAATAGCAAGGTTGTCAGACACTGAAAGGTAAAAACTCCCCCCCCCAAAAAAAATCTCTATAAGCCAAAGATTTTTTTTTTATTAGATGAATATGGAGTTACAATTGAGGGGGAAACACTGTTGAATAAGTGTATATACTTAGTTATCTAAGGCTAATGCCATGTCATGGATGCCCAGCCTGGGTTCTCCATGTTGCTGTTTCCCCCAGAAGACCCCCTGAGTTAAATGGATATCTTGTGGAGATCAGAGATCTCCTTCTGAGATGAATCCCTCATATTCCCACCCTCCAGTCTCCTAGATATTCTTCCTAAGCTCTCCCCCCGCCCTGTCCCCTACCCTACGCCACTGGGTATCCTAGGCAATCATCTCCCTGTTGTGTCAAGAATCATACAATTTGAGGTTGTTATTATTAGCTTAGCCATCTAACATACTGCTTCTCGATGTATTCTAGCTTCCACAGATGAGAGAAACCATTTGGCCTTGAGTCTCTGAGATTAGCAAAATTCACTTAGCATAATTTTTTCCATCTCCATCCATTTGGCTGCAAAAGCCATAATATCGTTTTCTCTAATGGCTGAGTAGTATTCCATTGTATATATGTACCAAAGTTTTTGAATCCACTCGTCGAGTGAGGGGCATTTGGGTTGGTTCCATAGTCTAGCTATAGTAAACTGAGCTGCTATAAACATTGAGGAAGCCACATCACTATAATATGCTGATTCTAACTCTTTTGGGAAAATACTCAGGATTGGGATAGCTGGGTCATAAGGTGGTTCCCTGCATTTTTGAGGATTCTCCACACTGCTTTCCAGAGTGGCTGAACCAGTGTCCCGCCAGCAGTGTGACAGTGTTCCTCTTTTCCCACAGCCCCTCCAGCATCTGTTGTTGATCAAATTTTTCATTTTTCAAGCCAAAGATTTAAAAATTTTTTTTAATGATTTTAAAAGATTTTAAGAAATTTTAGGAATGTCACCATTCCTAAAAGTAGCTTCAATCCTTTTGTACCCACTAGTTTTTAGTTGCATAGATCCAAGATAAAGGAGATAACTATAGCACATGTGGAAAGTCCAAGAATCTCTATCAGAATTCTAAGAGTTGATGGTCCAACCAACTTGCACAGGTCCGATGAAAGAAGCTGTCCTTCACATCTCACTGGATGTGAGGCACCCTGTTTCAAATACCCAGTGACAGTGTATAAGCTGACCATCTGACTAACAGAACCCATTGCCGTTTTTTTTTTTTTCCTTTCTTCAGATTGAACCCAAAGTACTCTATTATTGAGCTACCTCCTCATCCCATTTTATTTTTTGAGACAGGGTCTTGCTAAGTTGCCTCAAACTTCTGATTCTCCTGATTCAGGCTCCTGAGTATTTAGAATTATAGATGTGTGCCACTGCACTGGGTCCCCACTACCTATTTTAGATAGTTCCAAAAGGCACTCTGTGACTTACTTTCAAACAACCACTTCACCTTAGAGTCAATGAGTAGCTATTATTCATTTAATGCTGAAGAAGAGGATTTAGTGTTTTATGTACTAGTTCCTTACTTCCTATTTTTATTCCTATTATTCCTTCTGCCTACCATTTCTGCCTAACACAGCCACTCAGCTACTGATAGCCTGCCCATTCTTACAGAGTTGGTATGGACACCACCTTCTTGTTGACACCTCTTTTAGAGATCCAGACAGATCTGGTTCAGTTCTCTCTTTTGCATTTGTACACAACTCCTTTCTGTGTCTCAGTTACAACACATTATTACAATTGTTTTTCAGATTTTTGATCTATCAGTTTTCAGATTTCAGGGGCAGACACTCATTTCCTTGACCTGAGATAAATGACACAGCTTCACACAGGAATATCTATCTGCTAGACAGAAATCCAGAGAAATGATTGTTGCTATACATCTACATGTATACTTAAATTTTTTTTGGGGGGGGATTGGAGACTGAACCCAGAGGGTCTACAATTTCTTTGTACTTCACTGCTGTGTATCTAACAGGTTTTATTAATCCATCATTAATTGGGCATCTGGACTGTTTGCACTTCCTGGGTATAGTCTTACTTACTGTACACCTTTGTATGAAATTTCGAAATTAGAAGGTACAAGTCTTCCAACTTTGTTCATTTGTAAGACTTTTTGGCTATGCTAGGTCTCCTGAACTTCCACATGAATTACAGAATTAACCTGTCAATTTCTTAAAGAAATCCACCCACCCCAAACCAAACAAAGCCTTTTGGGGACTTGACAGGGATTGAACTGAATGTGCAGATCAGTACAGGAAATACTACATCTTAATAGTAAAGCTTTTGATTCGTGAGTAAGGGTCACTGATTCACATCCCCAGATTTTTTTTTTTTTTTTAATTTTGAGACAGGGTCTTGCTAAACTGCTTAGAATTTACTAAATTGCTGAGGACAGCTGGCTTTGAACTTGAGATCCTTCTGCCTCAGCCTCCCATGTCACCAGGATTATAGGTGTCACTGTGCCTGGCTGATTTTTCAATTTTTAATCTTAAATTCATTTATATTATAAGGGGCTGCAGCAGTGGCTCTGCGGTTAGGGTGCTTGCCTGGCATGTGCAAGGACCCGAGCATCACCAACACAACTAAGTGTCAGAGCAATAAGGCTACATGAAGAACTAAATAAAATTGATTCTCTCTCTCACTGTCCCTTTCTCTTAAAAAAATTTTTTAAAAATTCATATATATTATTAGACTGAATTCACATTTTTTCATCACAACTAAGACGTCTGTAAATCTCTCTTATTTATCCATATTTGGATAAATGCTGCATGTATTCAGGAGAAATTTGAGGACTGTAAAAGATCTTGGGTTTTCCTCTTCACATAGAATTTTCTCTTTTTTTTTTTTTTTTTAAAGGAAGAGGGACAGTGAGAGAGAGAATTAATTTTATTTAGTTTTACATGTGGCTTTCTTTGCTCTGAGACTCCATTGCGTACACGGTGCTGGGGTTTGAACTCGCTTACTCCATGCATGCTGGGCAAGTGCTGTAACCACTGAGCTGCCAGACCCCATATAGAAGGTTTTTTGAGGATGAAAGTAAGGTTAAGTTTTTGATTTCTGAAAGTTTCTTGTAGAAAACTTGAAGAAAAAGATTACTAAATGAAACAATTTGAAAACACATAAATCTATATAACTCTTTTTGTACATCTAAAATACGAAAGTGCACGCATACGTAGTAAGAGTACATAAAAATGCTTGAAGAAACTATATCAATTTGTTATAGTTGTTTATTATCTCTGGAAAGGAAGGAAGAACTGGATGAAGACAATGAAGACTAGCACCTTTTTTGGTCATTTAAGTGTTTTCTGGTATAATCTTAAGTATGAATAATGATAAATAACAACACCTTAAGGCTTTTTTTCTTCCCTCCCAATATATATCACCTTAACAATAAATAACCTGGCTGACCTTAAGATCGCACGTGGTGTTAAGCAGCAGGTTGGAAGGCTTGAGGTCACGGTGTAAAACATTAGCTGAATGGATATATTTTAATCCTCTGAGGATCTGGTAAAGAAAATAGCAGATATGGTCGTTGCTGAGGTGTTGTGTCTTCAAGAGCTTGTAAAGATCTGTTTCCATGAGGTCCTGTACTATATATCTGTTTGGACAGGTTAAAGTAAAATACCAAATAGCTGATCACACTTAACAAAACATTAAAAATAAAACTCACCTTCTCTCTGCTCTCTTCCCAAATGGCCTATGAGGTTTTTGAGGGAAAGGAGAAACTGAAGAATACTAACTGTACTGGAAGGAAATCTAAAATAATTAATTCCTTACTCAGGTCCTATGAAATATGGTTATAGGTCCTAAGACCTGAAAGTGAAATAATGGCTTATCTTCAAGTGTCAGCTTTCTTGTTCTGTAAATTGTTTACCATCAACAAACACTCTCCCAAGTTTAGAGCGGGTGGCCAAAAACATCATATGTTCCTATGATGTTTCTTTGGCCTAGCAACTACTTGTTACGTCATTATTCTTTTTTCCTTCCTTTGTGCCAGCCCCCTATCTTCTCAGAAACCAACCATAAAACTCTTGGAAATATAGGTCTAGAAACATGCCGATAATAACTAAATCCAACCCTCAGCTTTTTTTTTTGTTCTTTGATTATTGTTAAGAACCTATACAAATAAGACCAAGGGAAGTTACACTAAAAAGAGGTATGTGCTGGATTTGCTCCTCTTGCTTTTTGTCTAACCATGTATCTAAGCACTTAACAACTTTAGCCATGGCTACCTTTTTTCTTACAGAAATTAAATTAGAGAAGTACTTCATTAGCAGTATTTCTGTATTTCTTTTATTCATTTCTGCGTAAATACTATTCTGTTTCCTACATTCAGGCTAGATGGAACTCAAAACACAGGACTTAAAAACCTGTCATCTGCAAGAGGCTTATTTTCATGGCAGAAGAAAATAAAGTAGGACCAACAGGTGGTAGCAGCAGGAGGCATTTCACTTAAAATATCACTACAACTTATTAACAGAGCTGTTTAAAATGGAAGGAGCCAGCCAGAAACAGTAAACAGCAGTTCCCACGAAGGGCAGATTACAATTTGGACAAACTGGTAGGAACGTTATAGTAGCCTTTAGTATGTTTAATGCCTCTTTCATATGTAGCCTTTACCCAGGTAATATCCTCTGGACTTGATTAATTCAGATTTTTTCCCCTTATTTTTTATACTGGAGATTGAACCAAAAGGCGCTTTACCAGTAAGTTATATCCCTAGCACTTTTTATTTTAAGACAGTGTCTAAGATACTTAGGGCCTTGCTAAATTGCTGAAGTTGGCCTTGAACTTGTGATTCTCCTGCCTCAGTCTCCTGAGCTGCTGAGATTACAGGTGTACACCACTGCATTTGGCCTTGATCCAGATTTCTAATATTGTTCACAGTTATTCACATGAAATTTCAGGGTGGAGTTGGCCTTAAAGATCATAAGTCCGAGTTCCTTCACTTTAAAGATGAAGAAACTGAGACCTAAAGAGGTGCTATGACATTATCTAAAATTAGGATGGTACTAATTTGATCAGGTAGATATCTGGGGAACCCTTTTTCTTACTTGAATGCTTTTTCCTTTCCTTTTTCACCATGATAACAAACCATCCACTGAAAGGAAAATACATGACTAGAAATTATATCAAACAATAGTTTCCATAACTACATTTAAAGAAAATCTTTATTGAAACTAAAAGGCACTAAAATTAGTTACCGATAACTGTTTATCATTTTATGAGTCAGAAAAAATTTAAACGATGCAAGCATTATGGTAAATAGCAAATAGATTACAATCTCCTCTTAAGTTGTGTTTTATATATTTTTCCTTTACTCTGATAAGTCCAGTAAATTTCAAGTTATATTTACTTAACATGGGTGATCAACCAGTAGAGTCAGCTAGCTGCCAGAAAAGGATACACATCTTTCATTTGCTCGATGGTCGGTGCACGAATAATATCATTGATGCCAATGATGTTCTCATGTCTGAAGCGCAGTAGAATTTTTATCTCCCTCAGGGTTCTCTGGCAGTAGGTCTGGTGCTCAAAAGGACTGATTTTCTTGATAGCTACTCGAACTTTGTTGATATTATCATAAGCAGAGCTTTAAAAAAAAGGGAGAGATGGCATTAATAACAGCCCACAGAATATCTTGGTGGAAAGAATCCAAACTGGTAAAATATAAAATATTAAAATTTTAACATTCTGCATAAATATCTGTTTCATAACTGTGAAAGTAGCAGGTATGTTATCCACAAAAGGTCTCACGGTAAGGAGGAAGTAGCTGACACAAGACAGAAGATTAATGAACCACCAAATTAATAGGACCCAGCCCTGTTCACTGTATGGATGTACATTTTCATAAACCCAAAACATGGGTTTACGCCAGATGCACAAAAAAGCAGTTTCCCATTGTCTTTTTTTTTTTTTCAGGGCTGAGGACTGAACTGGGGGCCGTGTGCATGCTAGGTAAGCGCTCTGCCACTGAGCTAAATCCCCAACCCCTTCCCATTGTCTTAAATAGCAACTGCATTCTGGTGAGTGATCACTTCTGCCTCTAGAACAACAGCCTACTGTGGTATCAAATTCCTCTGACTCAGCAGATATATTCAAAATGATCAACTAAATCTTCATCCCTAACAAAAAGAGATACAAGAGGATGCCCTGATTGCTTCTATATCAACACTTTCTCTTAATTGCAAAATGACATCTTTTTTTTCTTCCCAAGAAACTGAACTAGGATGCTGGGATAGTTTAACAACAAAATATGTAAAGTAGACTTCAAAAAATACCTTCATAGCCATACCATACGCCCCAGTTCTAAGTTATCCTTAAGATCTGACTGAAGGGACTGGAGTGGTGGCTGGCATGCATGAGGACCCAGGTTCAAACCCCAGCACCATATACACAATTAAATGTCGGAGAAACAGGCCAGATGAAAAAAATAAATAAAACTGATTCTTTCTCTCTCTTAAAAAATAAGACCTGACAATATAATTCCAAGCAGGAGCAATAAAAATTATCTCTTCAATTTTGTGATGAATTTAAATCTTGAATATAATTATTGTCTTTATAATCAATATTCTATTGAAGTATTTTCTATAAAAGCTTTTTATATTAATAAATATCAGTATCTGGTCTACTGAGCAAAGCAATGAAGTAATATTTATAAGCAATATGACCTTACTTCTTGTTTCCTCAGGGTAAAAGTAAGTAAAATAACTATTCTACTAAGGTACTAGGAAAGTAGAATAGTTATTCTACTTTATATTATTATAGAATTTCACAATAATATTTATCAGTCTATTTTAAGATTCATTGCGAATAAAGCGCATGCCTCACATGTGCAAGAACCCCATCTGAACCCCAGCACCATGTACACAAATGTCGGAGAAATGAAGGCCAGATGAAATTAAAAAAAAAAAAAAATTGAATCTCTCTTAAAAAACAAAACAAGGGGCTGGAGCGGTGGCTCGGTGGTTAGGGCGCTTGCCTGGCATGTTCAAGTACATGGGTTCAAACCCCAGCACCCACATATACAACTAAGTGTCAGAGCAAGGAAAGCCAGGTGAAAAACTCAATAAAAATTGATTCTCTGTCTCTCTCTCTGTCCTTCTCTCTTAAAAACAAAACAAAACAAAACAAAAACGAACCATTGCATTTGTCTGATTCTATCATAAGACTATGCTCTAGGAGGAAACATGACTTATTCAGCATCAATCATCCCATGACACCATTAACATACTACACCATATAGTCCCCAAACACTTTGAAATGAAATCTATTTCCTTAATAGAAGATTCATTACTTATATCTTATTCTGCTTTTTGATTTGTGGCATAGGGGCTGACCCAGTGACTTTCAAAGAATGTGTAGTTTAAGTAAGCTTATTCAATATTGGGAAAACATAGCTTTGGAAGTAAAAACTTTTTTGGTAATCAAATTATAAAAAGAACATAACTTCAACAAAAGAGATCATAGACTATAAGGGATGGGGTTGTAGCTCAGCAATAGGAATGAAGCCCTGGGGTTCCAGGCCTACCACTGCAAAAATGAAAGAATGTATGAAGGAACAAAGAAATAATTTAAAAAGTTGTGAAACACTGGTTTAAACTCAGTATCATAAATTTCTAATTTTACTGAACACAGCAGTCAAATAACACATTTGCTTTACAAAATGATAATCCAACAAGATTGTTTGAGGGAGGAGCTCAGGTCAGTGTGTCCCACTATTTTATCAATATTCAGTGATGAAATAACTGACATTTTTTAAGTTAGAAGGCCTGAGATCATTCTTGGCCATTTCCACTTGCAAAGAAGGTGTGATCCTGTCTATGTTGTGTGATCTCTTCTGTATGCTACCTAATCTGACCTGTTTTGGGATGGATTAAATTAAGGACACTTATATTTTCCTTTTAACTGATAAACTTGCTGCTTTCAAATACAACAAATTCAAAGGTTAAATCAATTGTTCAAGGTTTAAAGATTAAGAACTTCAAAAAAGAAAGAGGAAAACAGAGTTTCCTAATTAATACCTAAAGGGCAAATAACCTTTAAATATGGTTAACATGAAAAAGATCTAAAAACTAAAGACCAATCTTTCCTCTAAGCACAAGCATAAATATCAACAACAACAACAACAACAACAAAATATGTAAACATAATTTCATAACACACTGAAAGAATAATCCAAGTTGGGGATGGTGATGCATGGCTAATCCTAGCTACTTGGGAGGATTGCAAGTTCCAGTGGAGCACAGGCAATTTAGTGAGTGAGACCTTATCTCAAACACAAAACAAACAACAACAGGGGTGGGGTAGGTGGGTGAACAAAAACAAAAAACCAAAGGGCTGGAGATAGAGCTCAGTGATAGAGCATTCCTGGTTGGTCAAGCCTCAGTACTGGGGGGAGGGGCAGAATCCATTATGGTGATATTAAGAATCCAAGAGTGGTTCATTAAAAAAAGACACATTAAAAATACGGGATTATGTTGAATAAACATTTCTGCAAAGAAGATACACAAGTGGAAAAAGATGGTGGTGGCCGTCTTGAGACGCTTAGGTAAAGCCTGCTTAGTGATTAAGGGTCAGAAAAAGGGTCAAGAAGGGAGTTTGAGTTGATAGCTTATATTAATGTTGCAGGTGCATCACGGATGCAGAACCTGAGGAGCCGGGGATGCTGGCCTTGGGGCTGCTTTCACCTCGTAGATTGCTACCCCAGTCATATATCCACACAAGTGCTTCACTTGACATTTCTCAAAAATGGGAGAAGAAGAATAAAATAGTTTATCCTCTTCAACTGCCTGGAGAACCTTGGAGACCAGCAGACGTCTACCACTGTCAAAGACAGATAAAACACAGCTAAGACAAGATGTGGTATTTGGCAAAATTGATACGAGGAATGTCCATTGACCAGGCTTTGGCTCAGTTGGAATTTAGTGATAAAAAAGGGGCCCAAATAATTAAAAAGGTTCTTTTAGAAGCACAAGATATGGCAGTGAGAGACCACAATGTAGAATTCAAATCCAACTTATATATAGCTCACAGTCAGGGCAAAGCCAGTGCCTGAAATGCAACCGTTACCATGGCAGAGGTCAGGTCGCTGTGGGATCATGGAGAAAGTTTATTGCCATTATTTTGTGAAGCTGGTGGAAGGACCTCCGCCTCCACCAGAGGCACCGTAGACAGCAATCGACCTTGCCAAGGAGTACATTCAAGAGCTTCTCAACGACCATCATTCACACTCTGAGATAGGGGAATTTACTCTACAGTGCATACATCTTGCCATTTATTTTTTAAAAATAAAGATTAAAGACAATTTAAAAAAAGATAAAAAATGGCCAAGAAGCATACAAAAAGATGCTCGGCATCACTAATCATTATAAAAATCATAATGAGTTAATACTGCACATTCATCAGGATTACAACTATTGAGAAAACCAGAACATACCAAGTATTGAGAAAGATGGGGAAAAATTGGAACCCTTGTGCACTGTTGATGGGCATGTAAAATGGTACAGGCACAACAGAAAATGAGTATGGAGCTTTCTCAAAAAATTAAAAACAGAATTATTATATAATGTGGCAATTCCACCCCTGGATATATACCCAAAATAATCCAAAGCAGGATTACTAAGAGATACTGACACACCCAAGTTGACTACAGCGTTAAGTACAGTAGCCTAGATGTGAAAATAACCCAAACACCCACTGACCAATGAATGGATAAAGAAAATGTAGCAAATACATTTTTTTTTAAAGAGAGAGAGAGAAAGAGAGTGAGAGAGAGAGAGAGAGAGAGAGAATCAGTTTTTATTGAGTTTTCCACATGGCTTTCATCACTCTGACACTTAGTTGTGTACGTGGGTGCTGGGGTTTGAACCTGTGTACTTGTGCATGCCAGGCAAGCACCGTAACCACTGACCCACTGTTCCAGTCCCAGCAAATACATACTATTCAGTCTTAAAAAAATAAGCTAATTCGATTCATCATGCTTCACAAAATAAAAATTCTCATCAAATTATGTATAGAAGGAATGTACCTCAGCACAATGAAGACATATAATATGATAAGCTCACGGCTGAAAGTTTTTCCTTTAAGGAACAAGACAAGGGTTGAATGTTTCCAATACTTTTATTCAACAAACTAGAATTCTAAGCCAGAGCAATTGCCATGATATCATTCTAATAGCAGAGTAGAACTTCACTGTATATATATGCCACAGTTTTTTAATCTACTCATCTAGCGAGGGGCATCTGGATTGGTTCCATAGTTTAGCTATTATAGTATGCCGCTTCTAGCTCTTTTGGGAAAATACCCAGGAGTGGGATAGCTGGGTCGTAAGGTGAAGAACTAATGTTGTTAAATGTGCATACTATCCAAAGCAATCTACAGATTCAGTGTAATTCCTATGAAAATTTCAATGGCATTTTCCATAGAAATAAGCAATCCCAGAATTTCAGAATTTGTAAGAAACCACGGAAGTCTCTAAACAGCCAAAGGAATCTTGAGCAAAAAAAAAAAAAAAAAAGGGTGGGGGGAGGTATCACCCTACCTGATTTCAAAACAAAAACACATTAGTGGGCTGGAGTGGTGGCTCAGCAGTATAGCGGTACCACACCTGCCTGGCATGTATGAGGACCCAGGTTTGAACTCCAGTAACATACCACCACTAAGACCAGATGAAAAAATAAATAAAATTCCTTTTTTCTCTCTCTCAACTCTTTCTTCTTCTCTCTTTAAAAAAAAAAATTACCAAGAGTATGGTATGGATATGAGGTGGGGGAAAAGAGGAGATGTTGATGTGTGTGAAGTTTCAGTTAGGATGAATAAATTCTGAAGATCTCTTGCATGGCAAGATGACTAAATCACTAATAATGTGTTATATGTTACTTTAAATCTACTAACAGATTGGGTCTTAAAATGTTCTCACCACAAAAAATTGTAAGTCTGTGAAGCGATGGATTGGTTAATCAGCTTGATGTGTACATTTCACAATGTACACATATATCAAAACATGTTGTACACTACAAATATATCCAATTTTTTAATTTGTCAATTATACCTTAAGAGGAGCTGGAGTGATTGCTCAGCAGTTAAGAGCGCTTGCCTGGCATGCGCGAGGACATGGATTCAAACCCCAGCACTACGTACACAACCAAGTGTTGGAGCAATGAAAACCAGATGAGAAACTAAAATCGATTGTTATCTCTGTCCCTCTCTCTTAAAAACAAAAACAAAAAACTATACCTTAAGAAAGCCGGGAGGAGGGGCTGGAGCGATGACTTAGCAGTTATGGTGCTTGCTTGGCATGTGTGAGGATGTGGGTTCGAACCCAATCACCATGCACACAACCAACTGTCAGAGCAATGAAAGCCACATGAAAAACTAAGTAAAACTGGTTCTCTCTCTCTCTTAAAAAAAAAAAGGGGGGCCAAAAGCTGGGGAGATGGAGGTTGGAGCACTTGCCTGGCAAGCGCGAGGACCCAGGTTCAAATCCCAGCACCACGTACACAACTGAGTGTTGGAGCAACCGAGGCCATGTGAAAAACTAAATAAAGTTGTTTCTCTCTTTCTCTCTCTCACTGTCCCTCTCTTAAAAAAAAAAAAAAAAAGGAAAATAGACATACAGAGAGAACAGAACAAAGCCCAGAAATAAATTTATGCATTTATGGTCAAGTATCTTTGAAAAACATGCCAAGAACAGACAGTCTCTTCAATAAATGGTCTGGGAAAAAGGAATATTCACAAGTAGAAGAACAAAATTGGATGCTTATCTCACACCCTATACGGAAATAAACTTAAAATAGATTAAAGATGCAAAACATAAAAGATCCAATAAAACATAGGGGAAATGCTTCATGACACCGATTATGGTTTTTTTTTGGGTTTGATCCCAAAAGCACAGACAGCAAAAGCAAAAACAGACATGGGACTTTATCAAATTAAAATTTCTGCACAATGAAAGAAACAATCAACAAAGTGAAGACACAACCTATGGAATGGAAGAAAATATCTACAAACCATTCATCCAATAGGAGTTAATATCCAAATTATACAGGCGGAATTCAAGTAATTCATTAGTAGGAAAATAACTGAATTTAAGAAAATGGGGAAAGAATCTGAAAAGACATTTTTCAAAAGATATCCAAATGGCCAATTGGGGGCTGGGTGGTTGCTCAGTGGTTAGAGCGCTTGCTTCTCATTCACAAGGACCCAGGTTCAAACCCCAGCATGGCATACATAACTAAGTGCTGGAAAAACAAAGGCAAGATGAAAAAATAAATAAATAAATAAAATTCACACTCTCTCACTCTCCACTCTCTCTTAAAAAAAAAAAAGGCCAATAAGTAATCTAATCAACAGAGAAATGTAAATAAAGATCACAACCAAGTATCACCTCATACTTGTTAGAATGGCAATTATCAAAAAGTAAAAATTTAATAAGTGTTGGTAAGTATGTAAATTAATATAGCTGTTATATATAATAGTATGAGATTCCTCAAAAAAAAAAAGGAAAAAAGAAAAAAGAACTACCATATGATCCAACTTATGGGTGTAATCCAAAGGAAATGAAATTGGTACTTAAAAGTGATAAACATTCCCATGTTCAATGAAATTATTATTCACAACAGTAAAGGTAAGGAAACAACTTATATACATGTCCAGTGACAGGTGAACCAATTTTTAAAATATGACAATGGAATATTATCCAGCTTTAAAAAAGGAAATCCTCTTTGGGGCTGGAGCAGTGG
This sequence comes from Aplodontia rufa, assembly GCA_004027875.1. Classification (NCBI taxonomy): domain Eukaryota; kingdom Metazoa; phylum Chordata; class Mammalia; order Rodentia; family Aplodontiidae; genus Aplodontia; species Aplodontia rufa. The sequence continues at coordinate 62,235 of PVKS010005101.1, read as the reverse complement.
CTTAGTGGTTATGGTGCTTGCCTGGAGAGCATGAGGATGAGAGTTCAAACCTCAGCACCACGTACACAACGAAGTGTCTGAGGAATGAAAATCACACGAAAAACTAAATAAAGATTGCCTCTCTCTCTCTCTCTTTACAAAAAAAAAAAACAAAAAACGGAATCCTTTTTTGTGATTACATGAATGAAATTGGAGGATATTGTGCCAAGTTAAAGCAGCCAGGCACAGAAAGACAAATACTGTATCTTCTCCCTTACATGTGGAATCTACAAAAGTCATTCAAGCACAGAGTAGAATGGTGGTTGCCAGGAGCTGGAGGCTGGGGCTCCCAGGATAATGTACAGCATAGTGACTATAGTCAATAACACTGTATTGTATGCATGAAATCTTCCGAGAGTAGACACTCAATGTTCTTACTGCATACATGAAAATGAAAAGCCTTTTTCTTTTCTTTTCTTTTTTTTTAATAAAGAGTGAGATGGGGAGAGTGTGTGAGAGAGACAGAATCAGCTTTATTTAGTTTTCATCTGGCCTTTGGTTTCTCTGACACTTAGTTGTGTATGTGGTGCTGGGGTACAAAGTATTTTCATTTATCCTCATAATCATCTAAGCCAATACTCTTTAAAACTAATATTGGATATATATGTATTTTTTAAACACACACACACACACATGCAAATAAAGGGGAAAAACTTTTATAGAACATTGGATTAGTATCTTCTGTGAACAAACGACTATTCTAATATGAGGATACGAAGATTATATTTATTACTCTGCCCTTGAGTAGTTCAAGATATTGAGAGTACCCAGATATTTTAAACAAATACAACTTCAAGTTCCAGGAGAGTTGTACCCTAAGACCACTAAATCCTGGGGAATGGGAAGAGGTCAAGGTTGGAGATAAGCATATTCACCTTAATTTTTTCTTTTTTAAGAGAGAATCAATTTTATTTAGTTTTTCATGTGACTTTCATTGCTCCGACACTTTGTCGTGTATGTAGTGCTGGGGTTCGAACCTGCAACTTCATGCATGCCAGGCAAGCGCTGTAACCACACAGCCAACGTTCCAGCCCCTCATCTCAATTCTTAAAGCAGATTCCTACCATTTGACAACAAAAAGAAATGAACTATTGATAAAAGAAAAATAAAACTCAAAATAGTTATTCTGAGTGAAGCCATATCAAAAGAAAAATACTTCAATTTATATAAAACACAAACTTAGAAAGGAACAGAAAGATTAGGAGGGTTATCTGGAGCTACACGGGAGGTGATTACACATGAACACCAGGTAACTTTTGGAGGTGATGAATATGTTCATTGTGTTGACGGTTTCATGGGTGTATCGAAATTTCTTAAATTTTACACTTTAAATATATGCAATATACTGTATATCATTTATTCCTGAAAATAGTAGTTAAAAAAGAAAAGCAACAACAACAATGTCCCCCGCCCTGGCCAAAAAAAAAAAAAGGAAGGAACCAGGATTCTTTGGATATGTGATCAATTCCAGGACTGAGGTGGGTGGAAACAGATTCCAGAAACATAATAGCCAGTAAATATACAAGTAAAAGTCCACAAAATCCAGGAGTATTTAACAGATGCTTTGTGGTCACTTAGGGAAGAAAAGGGAATGAGCATGAGTCAATTAAGAACAAGTCACACTAAACTAACTTCATTTCCTGTTTTGATAGGGTTACAACAACAACAACAGGAGGATGATGCCAGAACTGTGGTGAATTCAAGCCACATGCATTAAGCACTTCCCATTTGTAAGAATTCATGTTAGGGTTGGTGGCAAAAACAAACGATCCTTGTTCTTGAGAAACTTGCAATTCAGTGAGGTAAGGAGACAGGAGACATGAACATACAATGTAACACTTTTATCATAGTAAAGCACTTCTGAAACTCAAGAAGAATATGGGTAGAGTAATTCCAAATAAGGTTATTTAGGGAAAGATTAAAAGAAAATGGAGGTTTATATAAACCATGTCCTAAAGGATGAGTAAGCTTTTGACATAAAAGCAAGGGCACAAAGTTTTGCAAGAAGAAATACATGGGGCTGGAGTGATGTCTTGGTGGTCATGGCGCTAGCCTGGCATGCGTGAGTACATGGGTTCAAAACCCACCACCATGTACACAGCAAAGTGTAGGAGCAACGAAATCACATGAAAAACTAAGTTTAAAAAAATTGCTTCTCTCTCTCTCTCACTGTCCCTCTTAAAAAGAAAAGAAAAAGGAATATATAGAGATATGACCAGTACATCTGTGGGGACCTCTGGCCATGTCCCTTCTCATGAGAGATTTACAGGGTATGGGGACTACATGCCCACCAGGAGCCCCTGCATGAAAGAACTACACAGGCCTATGCCCAGCAGGTGTGCTCAGAACAGAATGTCCCTCCAGTCTGTGCACCTAAGGGGTGGCTAACTGGCAGCTGTACACAGGTGTGCAAACAGGCAGACCCTTACAGAGACAATACTGTAGCTGGGAACAAGGTTGTGTTGGAGGCTTGCCCTCCTGAAGATGAAGGCATAGAACTCTGAGAATTTTCTGTTTGAACCTACAGCTCTGGGTCATTAAGAAGATGTATCTATCATAGTAGGAGGAAAGAATATATTCTATTTAATGCTTTTTAGTTTGACTTTTAGGGCACATGGGCTCCACTTGTATCCTTGTCCCAGGCTTTGCACACATGAGAAACAGGCCTGGGTCTCGGTGGTGCAAAATGGAGATGGGGTTTGGAGCCAACCTTTTGAACATCCTGATTTAGAGATGTAATGATGTTTGTGGGTGATCACATGAAAGAGATGCTGGTTCTGTCCAACAACATCAGGAGAAATTAAGCTAGGAAATCCTTTGAAAAAACAACTGTTGAGGAAAAATGATGCCAGGAAAAGAAGACTGAGAACAGAACTTCTGAGTAGTAAGAGGGCAAGAATCTTTTAAACAGTAAGAAAGATGGAAAAAATAATGGATGGAGAACACTTGTTGTCCAACTCCAGAGTCCATATGCTTAACCATGCAGGCAACAAGACCAGGGAAATAAATATGCCATTTCCAAAGTCAAAGAAGGAAAGTATTTCAAATAGGAGAAGCTGAAAAGGTAAGAACTGGAAAGCACTCACTAAATCCTATAATGAGATGCCCTAAGAAAGAAAATGAAGGGGAAGGGGGACAAGAATAGGAAGAAAACAGCAGACTTTTTTTTTTTTGAAGTGATAATAAAGCAATGAGGGAGAAACAGCTGGAATATCCAGGTAAACAACTAAGAGAGTAACAAGGTGTTATGACAGCAGTGGGTGGGTCAAGGTTAGGGGACCAGGTGGGGCAAAAGAAGGCTCCAATGGCAAACCAGGGGGATGAGAAACTAAAGGAAAAGCAGACACATATGTAAAGGTGTGGTGGCCTATGGAAATGTGGGACATGAAGCATCACAGAGACTGTGATGTACTTGGAAGCCTAGCAGGGGTTGGACCTGGAGATATAAGCAAGGGTTGTTATATTTAGATGCCTACAATTTTTGTCCTAGGAATATACCAAAGTATATTAAGCAGACAGTTTTAAGCATAGCAACATTTTAATTTTTATAAAGTTCCCTTGGGTAAGTTCGTTGAAATAATGGAATGGGGAGATTGGCATATCAGGTAATCTGGATGAAAGGAGTCCTTCATTTAGCCACCTCACAATGACAGTACACGCTACAACTGTGGATAAAGGGCCCAAGGCAGACTGATTTTAAAAAATTCATGTTTCCTAACTGGTTCCAATTCATATGGCCTCCAATAACACAAAATGCCTCAAGAGCAGAACTGTATGTTCTAACTTGCTCAAGTCTACAGCAGCTGTAACCGAAAAAAAAAAAAAAAATTGAGTGGGCGGGGGTGGTGTACCAGGGATTGAACCTAGGGGCACTTAAGCTCTGAGTCATATCACTGGTCCTTTTTATACTTTATTTTGAGGGTCTAGCTAAGTTGTTGAGGCTGGCTTTGAACTCATGATCCTCCTGTCTCAGCCTCCCAAAACGCTGGATTACAGACATGCCCAGCTAGCTGTACCCAAGTTTACAGGAGAGAAACAAAGCCACGTATATAGGAGTTGGAGCTGTGGCTCAGCAGTTAGAGTGCTTGCCTGGCATGTGTAAGTATGCGGGTTCGAAACCCAGTGCAACTAAGGGTCAGAGCAGCAAAAGTCACATGAAAGACTAAATAAAATTGATTTTGTCTCTCACACTGTCCCTCTCTCTAAAAAAACAAAACAAAACAAAACCCCAAAAATGTCTTACAGTAGATCTGTTAATGAAAATTATGTATGGAAATCTTTGGATTTGTTTCTAAGAAACAAACCGTTAGCCGTAGGTTTTGACAAACCTGATTTCTCTGTTTCCTAGCTGCCTGTCCTCCAAACCCAAGACACCCAAAATAACAATACTCCCAAGCCGTAAGTCCTCCCCAGTGGCCAAAGATATTTCAAATGTAATCTTGAACCTGTCCCCTACACCTTGAGAGCCAGCTGGCCTTAGTGACTTGTTTCCACAGAATAAAATTTGGAAAGGGGAAAAACACTTCCTTTACAGAGGAGATACGTATTAGATACTACACCTCAGCCAAATGATCAAAGTTAACATTGCCAGCAATGTGGATAATATGTACTCTCCAATATGAGAGAGACAAGAAGGGCATTTCATCTTTGTAACATTCTTCCTAAAACCCATAACCCCAGCCTAAAATGAGAAAAACATCACATGAACCGAAATGAGACGCATTTTACAAAATACCTAACCAATACTCCTTAAAACTGCCAAGGTGGTTAAAAGATACTGAGAAATTGTTACAGACCACAAGAGGCTAAGTAGACAAGACAACTAAATGCATATGATGTCCCAGATATGATCACAGAAAGAGAATAGGATATCAGTAGAAAAATTGGTGAAATCTGAATAAAGTCTAAAGTTTAGCTATTACTAATATACCAGTGTTGTCTTCTTTGATAAACATTCTACAATAATGTAACATATTAACATCAAGGGAAATGAACTAAGAGAGGCTTATGGGGACCTTCTACACTTTCTTTGTAACTTTTCTATAAATCTAAAATTATTACAACATAAAATTTTAATTTAAAAAGGTAGTCTACAAAATGATACCTTTTTTTTTTTTTAAAAGAGGGAAACAACTTTATTTAGTTTTTCACATGGTTTTAGTTGCTCCAACACTCAGTTGTGTACGTAGTGCTGGGGTTTGAACCCAGGTCCTCGTGCTTGCCAGGCAAGCGCGTAACTGCTGAGCCACCGCTCCAGCCCAAAATGATACCTTTAAAGCTGATGAAATAATTAGCATGTAGATAATTAGGGGTTAACTGACTAGAATGAATCAATTATTTTAGATTTTTTAATATGCATGCAAAAATGATTGGTGAATCTGATAGAATAAAAATATTCCTAAAACTATTACCAAAAACTTTACCTAATTAACTTTTTTTCATCTGACTTTTGTTTTTCTGAAATTTAGTTGTGTCTGGGGTGCTGGGGTTTGAATCAGGTCCTTGCCATGCCAGGCAAGTGCTCCACTGCTGAGCCACCTCTCCAGTCTCCCTTAATTGACATTTATTTAAGAGAGAAGGGAGAGTGAGAGAGAGAAAGAGGGAATCAATTTTATTTAGTTTTCCATGCAGCTTTCGTTGCTGACACTCTGCTGTATACGTGGTGCTGGGGTTCGAACCTGCATCCTCGTCCATGCCAGGCAAGTGCTGTAATTGCTGAGCTACCACTCCAGCCCTCCCCTAATTGACTTTTAAAAATTAAATCCCACTTATTACTTAATTTTTTTGGGGGGAGGAGAGGAATGCTGGGGACTGAACCCAGGGGTACTCTACCACTGAGCTACATTCCTAGCTTTCTAGTCCTTTTTACTTTTTATTTTGAGACAGGGTCTTGCAAAGTTGCCCAGGCTGGCCTGAACTTGCAATCCTCCTGTCCAAGTCTCCCGGGTAGCTGGGATTACAGGTGTGAGCCACTGAGCCCAACTCAATCATTTGATATTTACTAAATATTTACTGCTGCCTAAATACTCTGAAAACTGAAATAAGTAAGACACTATCCCACTTGCCTTTCTCCCTTCTTAAAAATAGGGATACTGCAGCACTGTCTAAAAGAACAAAACCTCCATTGTCAAACATAAGGATAGGGGCTGAAGGGATGGATGGCTCGGCAGTTGGAGTGCTTTTCTGAGCTGGGTTTGAACCCCAGCACCACATATACAACAACTAAGTGCTGGAGAAACAAAGGCCAGATGAAAAAAAGAAATAAAATTCTCTCTTTAAAACAACAATAAGGATTAATACATGATTCAGTATTTATAACAGGTCATTGTTTAGCCATTAAATAACTCTGAAGATTATATTAATCACTAAAGGTAAGATTCAAAATAAAATCAGACTGCAGTTTAAAAAATATAAGATGCAGAGCTGGAGTGGTGGTGGTTCAGTGGTTGTGGCGCCTGTCTGGCATGTGTGAAAATGCAGGTTTGAACCCCAGTACTGCATAAACAACAAGTGTCAGAGCAACAAAAGCCACATGAAAAACTAAATAAAATTGATTCTTTCTTCCTCTCTCTCACTGTCCCTCTTTCTCTTTAAAACAAAAACAAACAAAAACAAGATGCAATCTATTAAATGAAGTAGGATGCTGGAATAATTAGTGATTTAACTTTCTTATTTATTCCAATACAAGGGAAAATAGCCAATATAATGTAGGTTATATAAGAGAGCTTAAAATAAGACAGCAATCTTAGTTTTTTAAACGAATTCCTAAAGTTCTAAATATTTTCAAAGGTTTCTGCTTTTAGCCATCATGTAGAAAGAGACTTTCCTGTCTTACACAATTTACAAAACAAAAAATCACCCCCAAAACGAACAGACAATATATATGAAATAATGGTTTTCTGACATGTCAAAAGGCAGCATAGAACAGCAAGGTGAGGCCTGTAATTGACGCAGTTTACTCTTAGAAGATTTTCAGGCTGCAATGTAGAATGGAAAAAACCAAATGGCATTTCTCCTGAGCTGAAGAAAGAATTTGGGGTTTGAGAGCCCAAGGCAGTTAGAATTTGTGTGGAGCAGCATACAGGAGAGACTGAGAAAATCACAGGGAGAGCTGGGAAGATCTGTAAGATCCAGCTGAGTATTAATCAGAGCACATGCACAATGAAATTCACAGGCTGAGCAAAGACCAGTGGGAAAGGAACATGTGGAACAAGGCTGGGAAAAGGTGTCAGCCGGAGAAGAAAGACCTACTAACACACAGGGCATCATACTGAGTCCTTAGAAAGTTAACTCAGAAAGGTACTGCCTCAGTAATGGGGCCAAATTAGTTTTCAACTAACAGCCATTCCAGACCTGCCCAAGAATGTGTAAAATCAAGCCTTAAAAGGATCAAACCATGCAAGCAACCTAATTGCATTGGGGGAGGAGGGGTTGGGTGAAGTCCAAAAATACTTAAATGAACACCAAAAAAATCTACCACTCAATAGTGTAAAATTAACAATAACTTGTACCCCATCAAAACTTAGTATTCTAAAATTAGGAAAACAATGATCAACAATGAGAAAACAAAAACATAAAACCCAGAAATGACAGAGACAAGAGACTCATTAGAAAAGACTGTTAAAATAAGCCAGTTGTAGTGATGCAGATCAGTTATTCCAGCTACTTGCGAGGCTGAGACAGGATCACAAATTCAACACCAGCCTAGGCAATGTAAGTGAGACCCAGTCTCAAAAGGAAGGCAGCAGGCAAACAGGTGATATTGTTCAGTTGCAGGGCATTTGCCCAATATGTGTGAAGCACTGACTTCAATTCTCAGTACTGCCAAAAAAAAAAAAAAAAAAAAAAAAAAAAAAAAAAAAAAAGTTGAAATAGCAAAAATTTATTCCAATATGTTTTTTTAAATTTTTTTTCCCAATATGTTTAAAAAATATAGGGGAGGGACTGGAGCAGTGGCTCCACAGTTATGGTACTTGCCTGGCATGCACAAGTACATGGGTTCAAACCCCAGCACCCAGGTACGCAATTAAGTGTTACAGAAACAAAAGCCATGTGAAAAATTCAATAAAAAACTGATTCTCTCTCACTGTCCTTCTTAAAAAAATATATATATATATAAATAAATAAATGATGGGAGCCTGAGGAAAGAAATAAAAGCTTCTTTAAAAAGACCAACAGAGGGCTGGAGTGGTGGCTCGGTGGTTTCGGCATGCACAAAGGACACTTGTTCAACCCCACATATACACAACAAAGTGTCAGAGCAATGAAGGGCATAAGAAAAACTAAATAAAATCTGATTCTGTCTTTTTCTCTCTCTCTCACTATCCCTCTCTCTTAAAAAAAAAAAAGACCAACAGAAATTGCTAGCAATGAAAAAATACAATGGGTGGGATTAGCAATCAAAGCTTATCAAGCTAAGACATAGCAATAGAAACTATTACTAATCTAACACTTACGTGGGGGGAGGGGGCAAACTGGCCATGTGGGAAAAACAGTATCAGTGAGCTGCTGGGACAAGATCAAGTGGCCTAGGTATATTTAACTGGAGTTTCTTTCAAACATTTTCACATATACAAAATTTAAGGGACAGTAAAGACTTATTTCCATCAAAATGTTAATATCAACGATAAAATAAGTGTACAAGTGCTATCTCACCCTTGGTTTTAAGACTAAGAAATAGAAGTCAGTGAGACAAATTGTCATCAGACTGAAAACTTTCTGACATCAAAGTATTATATATAGCCTAGACCATTTCAGATACTAATGACATTTATCTCTTCAGATTACAAGAGGAAAAAATTATTTTCAGGTTTCCACTTGAACATGTAGGAGTACTTTTTTATATTTTGGGCTCTGAGAAACATTTAAGAGTCACTTCAAATCTACTATCACCATATTTGCCAGCTAGGACTGATAGAAGCAGTCTTGTTTGGGGAAAAAATACAGTATGTGGAGGAAAAAAATGGCCTCTTTCAAATTGCTGTATGAAAACTGTACCATTTGTACTTTTTATTTTATTATTTTTTTAATAAAGAGAGAAGGACAGTAAGAGAGAGAGAGAGAAAATCAATTTTTTTTGAGTTTTTTCACTTGGCATTCGTTGCTCTGACACTTAGTTGTGTTCGTGGGTGCTGGGGCTTGAACCTGTGTACTTGCGCATGGCGGGCAAGCTGAGCCTCCAGCGCGCCCCCCACCATTTGTACTTTATTTTTTAAATTTTTTCAGGGCTGAGGACTGAACTCAGGGTCTTGTGAGTGCTAGGCAAGCTCTCTGCCACTGAGCTAAATCCCCAACCCCTCCCCATTTATACTTTAATTAAAACTTAAGACAATTCATCTGAATAGTGAGTTCCTCTCACTGATATGATTTCTTTGTTCATTTCTTTTTTCTTTTTTTCTGCCATGCCAAAGATTTAACAGAGAGCCTTTGGAATACTAGCTAGTACTATACTATTGGGCGTTTTCCCCCCAGTCCATTTTGCTTATTTCTCATAATGTTAATCTCTTCGCCATCATTCTTGAAAGTACTTGCTTTTTTCCTATATATATTTGGATCTGTCCATGGCTCTGAAAGTAGGGAACTCAGCAACGAGAATTTTTCTTCAGTGGGGTTAAAGTCCATATGAATTAATGAGGCAGTGAGCTAACTTGATTCTTCCAGCTACAATTCCAATACTGCATTCTTACACAAGCTGTCTATGTCATGGCGTATGAGCAGCTGAATCCCCATATATTGGCTTACACTGGGGACTTTTCATGCCACCTATTCCTGGAATGTATCTCCTTTCAATGCTATACTTACTACCATGTAAAATGCAACAACTGTTAAAAAAGTTAATATAGTACTTTCAAGTCTTATTTCCCTCTATATATAGACTCCTGTTTTTGGTGTATTTTATATAAGGCAGATGTGTATTTAGCAGCAACCAAAGTACGTTATAAATATGAGAAAAGAATTCTTAGGCATTTAAGGGCTTTATTTTACCAAAGATGACTGATAGGACTGGAGTAGTAGAGTGCTTGCCCTAGCATGCACAAAGCCCCACATTCCATCTCCAGCACAAAAAACAACAATAAAACAAACTAACCACCCCCCAAAAAAAACTTATCATATCTAATAAGAACTTTTATAGACTGCTAACTTTTTTGGGGAGTATAAAGGACAAGAAATGTGCAGGTCTATTAAATCACTTTCTCATTGTGCTCTTACTATATTTAGTGACAGCCATTCCCCCTCTGCCCCCGCCTCCCCAGTACTGAGATTTAACCCAGGGGCCTGAACATGCTAGGTAAGTTACTACTGAGGTATATCCTCAGTCTCTCTCTCTTTTTTTGAGACAGGTTCTTGCTAAGTTGTCCGCTAAGCTACCCTCAAACTTGTGATCCTCTTTGGCTTCCTGAACAGCTATGATTACAGGTGTACACAACTGTGCCTGGCTAGTAATAGGTACAATTTACTGAGTGTTTCTTATATACCAGGCACTGTTTTATGTAAATATGGACCTCTTTTAGAAGGTGGTAGTCTAATGATGGCTCAAAAACAGGCAGGATTTTATTTGGGTGGGTGGGGGGAAACACCAGGATGGAACCAAGTTCTTGTGCCTGCTAGGCAAGTGCTCTATCACTGAACTATATTACCAGTCCTTTTTAAAACTGCATTTTGAGATAGTGTCTCACCAAATTGCCTCAGTTGACCTTGAACTTGAGATGCTCCTGCCTTAAGAGTCCCCAGTAGTGGGGATTACAGACATGTGTCACCATGCCCTGCAAGATTTTAACAGACAGCTCATAAGAAAGGCATAAAAGAACCTGCAGGTGCTAAAGCATGGAAGGTTGAGTACAAGGGCTGGATGGTTCTTATGGATGGAGTTCAAAACTGTCTAGGGAAAGGGCAAAAGGTCAAGTCAGACTGAGAAAGGGGAGAAATATGCACTTTACTCTGACAGTAATTCTCAAAATACTTATACTCTTCCCTACTTTGAAATTATACTAGTAATTAGATCTGCTGCTTGACCTTGTAATTTAAGGCATTAATAAAGTACATATATTAAAGACTTATTTTTAGTATTTAAAGATGATATCTCAAAACAGATTTCCTTTGAATTTTTTTTTAATAAGAGGAGGGAAGAGGAGGGAGAGAGAGAATCAATTTCATTTAGTTTTTCATGTGACTTTTATTGCTCCGACACTTTGTTGTATACTGTTGTATACGTGTTGTACACTTTGTTGCATACGTGGTTCGAACCTGCATCCTCTCACATGCCAGGGAAGTGCCTTAACTGCTGAGCCACTGCTCCAGCCCTATTTTATAATCTTACATGTTATTTTACTCATTCAGAAATATTAATCTAATGGGGCTGGAGCGGTGGCTCAGCAGTAGAGTGCTTGCCGGACATGCACGAGGACCTGAGTTCAAACCCAAGCAGACATATACAAGTTAAGTGTCAGAAAAACTGACACTTAAAAACCAGATGAAAAAATAAATAAAACTGATTCTATCTATTAAAAAAAAAGAAATATTAGTTTAAGAAAAAGTCACAAATTTCACCAACTGCTTAAAGGATCTGTAACAAAAAAGACTAAGAACTTTTATTATCAAGATAATCTATACATTCAATGGAAATGGTAGAGGCAGGAAATTAGAATAGAAGTATGTGTTCAAGAGAAAGGACTATCAATTTTGGGATCTTGAAAGAGGTACACCAAGTAACATTAAAACATTCAAATGGTAAAGTCAATTTTTTTTATCAAATACTTTTACTAATCATCTACACTGTGTTAAGCACTGTGGATATGGCAAAGAAAACAAAACTTCTTGACCCTATAATTTTATATAAGGAAGATACAGAGATACAGATATTATATATTAACATTATATTAATAAATGACTATACTATAAATTATGATAGATGCTGAGGAAAATGCAAATAATATTGTTAAAGTTGTTAGAGACAACTCAAAAACTGGTTTTAAGTTAGTGGTATAAAGAAGGCTCTTCCTCAGGAAAAGTAGAGAAGCATTTAAGCAAAGATCTGAAGGATGAGCAGGAAGTCAAGTTGAGGGGTGCCAGAGATGCAAGTAAATATTCCATGAGCAGGGAAGTTGGGTGTATTTGTGGATCCATAAGGACTCTGTTGCTAGAGTTACCAAGCAGACAGAATGGTTCACGATGAGGCTGAAGAAATAGGCAGTATCTGGCAATTATGCTAAGGATTTAAGATCTGTCTTAAGTGTGCTTCCACTTTAAACTAGGGATAAAAGTACCCAATTTATTTATAAATGATATCTCCAGCTAAGAAAGGAATTGAACTGTAAATGAAAAAACAACAAACAAACAAGGAAACCGATTCAAGCACTGTAATAGTACCAGTGAGAGGTAACAGAGAGTGGCCTGGATTAAGTAACAAACACAGAAGTAGAATTTTTATGAAGTCAGTTCATTGTGTGAAATCACACCCACTGCAGAACAATAAGCGCTCCAGGCCCAAGAATGCTGTGAACCAGGGCTGGAGTGATGGCTCACAGTTATGGCGCTTGCCTGGCATGCGCAAGTATGCTAGTCTGAACCCCAGCACCATGCACACAACGAAGTCTTGGAGCAACAAAGGCCACTTGAAAAACTAATAAAACTGACTCAACTCTTTCTCTCTCTCTCTCTCTCTCACTGCCCCTCTTAAACAAAAGAGTGCTGTGAACCAGACAGACAGACACAAACTGCGTCTCTGAAAGGAGTGGCAAAGCCCCTGGAGTGCACAAGAGTAAGGACAATGGAAATAGGAGGAGATACCAAGACAGAAAAGGAAAGGCTGCTCTGAAATGGCATCTGAGAATGAGAAGGTGGGCAAAGGCAGATAATATCATCAGGGTAAAAAATGAGATGCACAAATGGAAGAAAAACTTGCAATATTTGTATTAAGAAGATATTATAAAACCTCTTACAACTTCAAAATAAGACAATGGACAACTCAATATTTAAAAATAAGCAAAATACACTTTCTGTATGATAATGAATGAAAATGCAAATGAATCACAAAGAAGATGCAAATTAAAACCATGTACCCACTAGAACGCTCAAAATAAGACTGACCATAGCAAGTGCCTGTGAGGATGCAGAAAAGCTAGAGCTCTTGTACCAGAGGGGGGACTGCAAGATAGCAAAACCACTACGAAAACAGTTTCTGAAAAAACTGAATACACTCACCACACAACCCAGAAATTTCAACCTTAGTATTTCCTTAAAAGATACGAAACTACATGCTTAAATAGACTTGTACACAAATGTTTGTAGGTGCTTTATTCATAACAGTCCCAAAGTGGGAACTACCCAATTGTCCATCAAAGAGTTAACCATACAATAGAACAGAACTCAGCAATAAAATGGAAACACTACTGATAGGTGCAATAACAAGGATGAATCTGAAAAAACTCTATGCTAAGTGAAAGAGGGCAGACATCAAAGAGCACATACTTTCTTTTCTATTTACATAAAATTTTGGAAAAGCTGAAGCTGACCTACAGTGATAGAAAGTTGATTTGTAGTTGCCTAAGGTACAGAGGGAATCAAGAGTACAAAGACCCTTCTGGAATGATGTGGATATTTTATATTTTGATTATGGAGTTGGTTATGCAAGTATATCCACTTGTCAAGATTTCATTTAACTGTACATATTGAAAAGACACATTTTATTACTCCCACCTTTTTGGGTTTAGTAGAATGAACCCAGAGCCTCACACATAACCAGCACACACTCTACCACTGAGCTACATCCCCAGTCCCAAAAGATGCATTTTACTGAATATAAATTATAACTCAAAAGGTGATTTAAAACCTTTTTGAGCTGTGCTATAAAATCATGGGGTTGATTTATTTTTATGCATCATAAGCCCATATTGAATGGAAAATGTTCCAAAGAGGTTCTGAGTAATGGCAGTGTCATGAGAATAAATGCCCAGTCTTCGAACAATCATTTCTAAGGGTCTGATATAAAATTTCTGGCATGTTCAGGTTTTCTCCCCATCCTGCCAAGTTCTGTCATTGCAGTTCTCTCATAGAAGAGATCAATAATATTTGTGGATAATGAAGTTTATCTAAATAAAGTGGATATCCTTATCACAAGTGGCACATACCATAAATGTTGTTTGGCAACTAAAATGCTAACTATCAACTGTGAATGGGTTATTTTTAGAGGAAGCTATTAAGCTGTTCTCTAAGCTACCCATTTTGGTGAACTTTAATTATCTGAACACAAAGCTACAGTACTTCGTTTCACAGATAAAAATTAACTTGTCTTCAGATGTTAAGTAAGTGAGACTAATCCAAATTAATGTTCCAAAAATAAGTAGATAGATAATACTAATTACTGCTTTAAAAGAAAATGTATTCATTACTTTAACTTGGTTCTCTCATAATTCAATAGGTAAGAAAGCTGGTAGAAAAAAATTTTTTTAAAGGCAGGGAGAGAGAGAAAGAATCAATTTTATTTTTCCATCTGGCCTTTGTTTCTCTGACACTTGCATATGTGGTGCTGGGGTTTGAACCTGGGTCCTTGGTTCATGTCATGCAAGCACTCTAATCCCTGAGCCACGGCTCCAGTCCATTTTTTAAAAGAGGATGCAAACACTAAGTGAGAAAATAAAAGAGAATCTAAAGTCATTTTACATAAAATCAATGCTAGTATGGAGCTGGAATGGTGGCTCAGTGGTCATGGCGCTTGCTTGGCATGTGTGAGGATGCAGGTTCATACCCCAGCACCACATACACAAGGTGTGTTGGAGCAATGAAGACCACATGAAAAACTAAATAAAATTCTCTAAGAGAGAGGTACCTCTCTCTTAAAACAAAACAAAACAAAAAGACAAAACAATGCTAATAAATGCTTTGCATTTACTCATAATTTTATATTTTTTTAAAAAATCAATGTTCCAGGGGATGGAACAGTAAGTAGCTCAGTGGTTATGGCGCTTCCTGGCATGCACAAGGATGCAGATTTGAATCCCAGCACCACTTACACAATGGAGTGTCAGAGCAATGAAAACTAGATGAAAAACTAAATAAAACTGATTCCTTCTTTAAAAAAAAAATCAATGTTCCAACACAGTATAGGTATCATAGCTTAAAATCTGATGCCACTGTCACATATGTAATTTCTCTAGAAAAGGTGGTCTGAGGAGCCCTGAGTGTGAACACATTTTGTTGGCTATGAATTTTTCAAGCTCTCCAGCAAAAATAGAGGTTAAAGATCCAATCTTCAAAGTTTCAATTCTGGCCCCATCCCCCACTAGCTGAGATACAAAAGGGTGAGCAGATTTTAACATCTAAGTGATCATTTGCTTCCTTAAAAAAAAAAATTAAGGAAGCTTAAGGGTTGTGAAAATTCTACAAATCTTCACAACCCTTAACCAACATATATCCTGAAAGACGGTAGGTCTTTAAAAAAAAAAAAAGAGGTACGGTCTTTCAAAAATAATTATCTATTAAATTTCCCATGTAATACTCTAAAAAGTAATATCAAAAAAGAACACCATGCTTCATATTAGATCTGGGTTTTAGTCCTGAACCAGTCATACTATACATGTATACTCTGATCATGATGGCCAAGATACCAAAAAGGAGATGTTCCCATCATTCCATGTTCAGGTTTCTTCTTTGTAATTTGTGTTCTAAACTTGTCATGAGAAAGGAAGGGGGTACCTTCCTTTCCCAAGTTGTTGGAATTATAGGTATGTGTCACTGTGCCTGGCTGGAAGGGGGGGGGGATTGATGAAGCAGATAAGCTACCTACTTCTTGATCATTTCCCTATATTTCCTTTTTCCTTATTACACCTTCTTCACACATGAAGAAACTGAGATAAAGAGGAAGGGTCAATAAGCTTATCCATGACTACCTACCTAGTAGTTAACAGAAATGGGACTCATATCCAGGTGTGCTGTCTTCCAAAACCCAGGCTCTAAACCACTGCATCGTATAAGGACCAACAGTCCTTTACCACATATGCCCTCTTGGTGGCAATGAACCAAAGTTAGGCTCACAGCTGAGTCAGACTGACAGGTCAACTGAAAACAGGTTGAAGGTGGCAGACTTATGTAAGGACACAAAATAATCAAAATGATGGTGATACAAGATGTATTGATTCCAAGAGAAGGCTTCCAGTTGAAAGGATTCTTGCTATTTAGATCTTTGTCTTCAGGATGAGCCAAAATCTGTCTCCCATGAAAAGGAGGCTATAAATGGGATGTGGGAGTGGTAGAGCAGACATGAAGGCACAAGACATAAAGGCAATCCATACAAAGTAGAGGTAAGAAAGAGACCCAAATGGGGACAAGCATAAAAAATCATAAATGCAAAGGTCTCAAGCCAGGAAACACTGGGAAAAGAGGGTAGTAAGACAAGGAGCTAATATCTTGGGGGAGGGCTTTGGTGAATATGGTGGTTGCCTGGCATGCCCAAGTACACGAGTTCAAACCCCAGCACCCACGTTCCCAACTAAGTGTCAGAGCAATGAAAACCATGTGAAAAACTTAATAAAAATTGATTCTGTCTCCCTCTCTTTGTCCTTCTCTCTTAAAAAAAAAATATCTGGGGGGAACAAACAAAAAACTAAAACAAAAAACAAACAAGCTAGCAAGCTCTACTTCCTAAGCACAAACCTTAAACACCTTTGTATGCAGCTGTACCCCAATGAGTCAAATCAAAGAAGAAGAGGCCCAGACAATGCTCCTCCATCACTGAAACATTGAGTGAAGAAATCCAAGTCTCTCATGAACTGCCTCACTGTCAGAAATATTAAACATGTGCCTCAAACATGTGGAAAATGAGTCTCTAAAATGGAGAAAACATTCAAACTTGAAGTATACAGAATTATTATCTAAAGTGAAAAGAGCTGCTTGTACAACTAAACAGGTGGCGAGTTGTTACATAATAGATGCTACACTAGAAAAATGTAACATATAATTATAAATTTAAAATGCCAGTAAATCTCCACTCAGTTCTAAAAAACTAATTTACTTCTTTCCATTAAAAAGATTCTGTAGGGGGCTGGAGCAGTGGCTCACCGGTTATGGTGCTTGCCTGGTGTGCGCAAGTACACAAGTTCAAACCCCAGCGCAATGTACACAACAAAGACTCGGAGCAAGGAAGGCCACATGAAAAACTAAATAAAAATTATTTCTCTTTAAAAAAAAAAAAAAGTTTCTGCAGGGCTGCAGTGTGGTGGCTCAGAGGTTACGGCGCTTGCCTAGCTTGCATGAGGATGCCAGTTCGAACCCCAGCACCACATACACAATGAAGTGTTGGAGCAACAAAAGCCACACGAAAAACTAAATAAAATTAATTCTGTCTTTCTTTCTCTCTCACTGTCTCTCTCTCTCTCTTAAAAAAGTTTCTGCAGGGGGCTGGAGTAGTAGCTCAATAGTTACAGTGCTTGCCTGGCATGCGTGACCTCAGGTTCGTACCCCAGCACCACATAAACAACGAAGTGCTGGAGCAAGAAAGGCCACATGAAAAACTAAAAAAATTGATTCTCTCTTTCCCTCTCACTGTCCATCTCTCTCTTAAAAAAAAAAAAAAAATCTGCAGTTAAGTTTCTTTTGTAACTCATCATTTCAAAAGAGGAAGTAGGTAAGGAAGACCCTGAGTGAAATTTGATGCTCATTCATATGTATATACAGTTTAAAAAATATATACAAGTAACAATTATATATTGCTTTTGGGAATGCAAACTGCACAACTTTTCTAGAGGAGAATCTAGTAATATCTCATAAAATTATATATGTGCACCACCTATAGGGTGGTAGGGACAAGGAAAGGAGGAACATTTCAGAGCATACCTGGTATACAGCTAAAACCAACCAGGATATGGGAAGAATTCAAAATGGAAACGAATGAACCTAACTGTACTATCAATGAATAGGCATGAGGAAAAAACTCTGTAAGACAGTATTTTCACTGGATACTGTAAAGTTAAAGTCATCTAAAACTACATAGAGGGCAGGACTAAATAAGTAAGTCTTTTTTCAAAAAAAAAAAAAAAAGGGAAGATAATGACAGCCAGGTTGGCTAAGAAGTTACAAATAAGTAGGAAGGCTAAAATAAACCATTAAGTATTAGATTAGAATCTGAGACATCAGTAAGAGGTCAACAGTTTTTTTTTAATGTAAACAGATACAGAAATACAGACACATGCAATAGTATATACACACATACAGTCCCAGCTCTGTCTGAGAAGACCTAGAAATCATAGGAGCAATAACATACTTAAGATCTTATTCAACGGGTTGAAGCAGTGGCTCAACTCATTGGGCATGCACAAGGATGCACATTCAAACTCCAGCACCACATGTATCAGAGCAATGAAAGCCACATCAAAAACTAAATAAAAAATTCTCTTTCTCTCTCACTGTCCTTCTCTTAAAAGAGAGAGAGAGAGAGAGATTGAGAGAGAAGGATCTTATTCAAGGCTGGGTGTGTGTGCTGGCACACGCCTGTAATGCCAGCGACTCTGGAGGCTGAGGCCCTAAACAACTTAGTGAGACCCTATTTTAAAATAAAAAAGGGCTGGAAATGTGGCTCAGTGGTTAAATGCCCCAGGGTTCAATCCCTGGTACAAACAAAACAAAATAAAAAAATCCTATTCAAGAAATGGATCAGGGGGAGCCACCACCTGGAGTTGTGGCTCAGCAGTTATTGGTTAAGGTGCATGGTGAGGATATGGGTTTTCAAACCCCAGCACCCCATACGTAATGAAGTGTTGGAGCAACAAAAGCCACATGAAAACTAAATAAAATTGGTTCTCTTTTTCTCTCTCTCACTGTCCTTCTTAAAAAAAAAAAAAAAAAAAAAAGAATAAAGAAAAAAAGAAAAGAAAGGAAAGGAGGCTTACGTAAGAAAGGATCTAGAGGCCAACCAGAAGATGCAAAGGTTGAAATCCTAACAACTTGAATGGTAAAATAATGATAGCACTGTTATAATCCACAGAATAAAACAAATATTCATAAGTCTATACATTTAATACAGAAGGAATGAAGAGAAAAACATCATCAGTAGGCAAAAACCATAACTGTTTCAAACACGATCTATGAAAAGATGCTAAAATTAATGAGTGAAAATGTAATCATTGTCTCAATGTACATCCCCCAGGTATTTATTAATTACCTGGATATACAGGCAGATACCACCTCAACCAAGTGATTCAAGGTAACACCTCCAGGAGTAAGACACATCAACATCATTAATTCTTTTTTTTCTTTTTTTTAAAGAGAGAAGGACAGTGAGAGAGAGAGAGAGAGAGAGAGATTGATTCAATTTTTATTGAGTTTTTCACATGGCTTTTGTTGCTCTGACACTTAGTTGTGTATGTGGGTGCTGGGGTTTGAACCCATATACTTGTGCATGCTGGGCAAGCGCCATAACTGCTGAGCCACCGTTCCAGCCCAACATCATGAATTCTTATGATGCACTAAGGACACATCACTTTTGTGGTATTATTGCATACTAAACACAAATAATCTCATTCTAATCATGAGAAAACATTAGTGAAACCCAAACTGGGTCTACAAAATAAACAGTCTAGTACTCTCCAAAAGTATCATGGTAGGCTGGGGATGTAGCTCAGTGGTAAAGCACTTGCCTAGAGTGTGTGAGGCCCTGTGTCCAATCTCGAGCACTGTGGGGTGGGGTGTTTTTTATGGTCATGAATGTAAGGAAGACACCAAGAAATGTCACAGTTGGAAAAGACTCCAGAAGACACAATTAAATGCTACATGGATTCTTGAAAAAGAGAAGTGACATTAATGGTCTGCTCCTAGTTAACAGTTTTGCTGGTTTTGATCATTTTATTATAGATATATAACATTAGGGAAAGGTGGGCTTATGGGAATTTGATTATCTTTGTATTTTGTAAGTATAAAACTACCTTAAAATAAAAAGATTAAGTATTTGCTCATGTTATAAGTTACCTGCATGCAAAAAAGAGACTTTGTAAAGGAAAGGGAATGGGAAGGAAGATTATGGAAAGAAAGGAAAACAAATTGAGAGAATGTAGAGGAATAAATTAAGGACAGAAAATACTCAGATTAGGGTGTGGCACAAAGTATATGGTTTAATATTTTTGACTTACACATTTAAAAAAATGAAATAAAACGGGAAACAACTGGGCATGGTGGCACATGCCTGTAATCCTAGCAACTGAGGAGGCTGACGCAGGACGATGGCAAGTTCAAAGTCAGCTTCACTAATTTAATGAGGTATTAAGCAACTTAGCAAGAGCCTGTCTCAAAATAATAAAGGGCTTGGGGATGTGGCTCAGGATTAAATTCCCCTAGGCTCATTCTTTGGTATTAAACAGATAGATAAACCAGCAAAGTTATGATGGTGGAAAGTTTCTTGCTCTGACCCAGTGGTTTTAAAACATAGAACTAGAACTTAAAACTTAAAACTAGAACCACTGAAAGCTTAAAAAAAAAAAATCAGTATGCAGGTTTCTCAAAAGATTAAAAATGACCCATAAGACCCATTTAAACCTCTCCTTGGTATTTACCCTAAAGAATTAAAGTCAGAATATTATAGAGATACAATCATACCAACGTTTATAGCAGCACCACATAAGAGCCATATTTTGGAACCAGCCTAGGATTTGTGTATATATACTCCATTGTGTATATATACCACCTAAGAAAGCATTGCATATTTATGCAGTAGTTCCCCCCACTTTCCTTTTCTCTTTTCCTTTTAAAGAGAGAGAGGGACAGTGAAAGAATCAATTTTATTTAGTTTCTCATGTGGCCTTCTTTGCTCTGACACTTCATTATGTACATGGTGCTGGGGTTCCAATATGTCCTCACGCATCCAGGCATGCCAGGCAAGTGCCGCAACCGCTAAGCCACCACCCTAGCCCCTGCAATGGAGTTTTATTCAGCAATAAAGAAGAATAAAATTATGTTATTTCCAAGAAAATGGATGGAACTTAAGAGTATTATGATAAAGAAAATAATCCAACTCCTGAAAATGAAGGGTTGTATGTATTCTTTCATAAAGTGGAAGTTAGACACAGAGAGGAAAGCAAAAACAAGAAAGATCTGTGTGGAGGACATCATGAAAATGAAAGGGAAATCAGTAGACTAGAGGAAGGGGATCAGGGAAAGGAGGAAAGCAGAGAAAGTTGGAGGTACCAGGGAATGAAACTGACCAAATTATATTATTATCTTGTGTACAAATAGAATGTACAAATTCTACTATTATAATGCACTAATAAAAAAAGAAAAGAAATATCTGATATCACACTCAGAATTTCTAATCCAATTGTGTGGCTGCAGTCTGAGCACTGGGACTTACAACTTTTAAGGGACCCTAGTGACTGTGATATATAGACAATATTGAAAATAATTTCTCCAGCCTTTTCTTTCTTGGCTTACATTGTCCTGGGCCCATATCCCATGGTTTAGTTCTACTGTGGGAGCACTCTCCCTATAAGAACAAAAATAAGTAAGAGTATATAAATTCTTCCAATTTTCCTTTGGTGTCTATCTCATTCTCCTCCTTACCAATATTAACTTTTTTATATCTATTGATTGAATAAAACTCTGGAAGCAGAGACTAGAACTTTTTTTTTTTTTTAATTTCTCCCAGGTGATTTTCTGTGACACCTCTCAGGGTACCTGCTCAATTAGCATTACCCTCACCCACACAAATCTGCCCATTTTTATCTATGGCCCTTTGAGAACAATGATCCTGACAGAGGTAACACCCATTCTAGACAGAACTCATGCAAAGCTGAGAACACCAGGAACAGGGTACAGAATAGGTCACATACCAGACCACCAGGCTGGTAAAAGGATGTCTGTCTGGAGTGCTGAGAATGGTAGGATGGCCATGTGCACTGTGAGTTTATTCTTCAGACAGAGGAGTAAAGAGAAAATAGCCATATGCTGCAGAAACAAGCCCTGATGCTCCTGAGAGGACAGAGGTACTACAATGTTTCTCGGTAACTTTTCAATTTTTTAATCTAGTTCTCTTATGCCTCAGATCCTGACTTGAGGTTCTGCCCTTCAAAAGTCTGGGAGTGTGCACAAAGGATCCTCTAAGTACTTCAGAGACCTACAAGAATGCTGTAGAATACTGGTCAAGCAGAACTATGAGTTTTGGTGAATTTACACAAATTTTTCATTGCTCAAATTACTGAGGAGATTCTGCAATCAGTTCTTTTTCTTTTCTCTCCATATTTTGTGCTCCTTACTTCTATCCTGGAGCATGAAAAATACACCTGTTCCTAAACAAAACCAAAGATCTAAACAAAAATACTGTCAGAGGTAGTGGCAATGTTGCAGCGTTTCACCTACCCCATAATACTGACCTGCACACATTCATAACGGAAATCTCCAGGACAGCTGCTGGAACTCTGGTTGTCTTCACACTCACTCCACAAAAACCTACTGAGGTGATAAGAGTGATATGCATCTGAAGAAACAACGTTAAAACTATACTTCTTCTTTTTTTTTTTTAAAGAGAGAAACAACTTTATTTAGTTTTTCACATGGCCTTAGTTGTTCCAACACTCAGTTGTGTACGTGGTGCTGGGGTTTGAACCCGGGTCCTTATGCTTGCCAGGCAAGCGCCGAAACCACTGAGCCATCGCTCCAGCCCCTAAAACTATACTTCTGAGTCAAGTTACAAAGCCTTGGTGTTGGAAGTTCTGAAACCTGAATTCAAACTCTTACACTGTCAGAGCTCTGTGTCTTGGACAAGTCGTACCTTGCTGAATCTCAATACGTTTCTTGTAAAATAGAATATTTTTCTTTCACATGTAAGGCTATTTGGAAGAATAAGTATCTGAGAATTGCTTCACAAGTTCAATACACTATAAATAATATCACTGCCATTTGGAAGATATTTTTTTATACCCTATCTACCCAAATGCAATCTCCCCTCATTGTTTTACCATTTAAAAGTAATCACGTTAAACAGTTTGATAAATGTGATTATCTTATTTTTCAATTGGTCACGGTAAATTCTATATTAGTTTTCATGATGCATCATTAAATGTAAAAGTCATGTCTATTTTTTAGAACACAGTAGTCAAAGTCCTATTATTGAATCAAAGTGGTATAGCCAGGGCTGGAACAGTGCCTTGGTGGTTACGGAGCTTGCCTGGCATGCATGAGGACATGGGTTCAAACCCCAGTACCATGTACACAGCAAAGTGTCTGAGCAATGAAGGCACATGGAAAACTAAATAAAATTGATTCTTTCTCTCTTAAAAAAAAAAAAAAGTGGCTTAGCCAAAGCTACCCGTTTAGAGAATTAGTTTCATCCCATTCTTTGGATTTCATTTCTTCCCCATTATACAAGCATGTGCCCAGAGACTCTTATATAACAGAACTTTGGGAAGAGTTAAGTGAGAAGAGGCACAGAATGGCTCCCTTTACAAATGTCAACAAAATAAACATATTATAAACAAAGAACAAAGATAAGACTCAACCACAATGAACATATTTTACAGGGCAACCGAAAAGCTGGGTAACAGATCATAAAGACCCAGGAGAAAACCAGCAGGCTTGGCAGAATCAACATTCTACATGTAAGAATGGAGACAAAGATGGAACACGGCTAATGAAATGCTTAAGGTGTTCTGTATAAGGAGAATGAAAAAGAATATGCTAGAATAAACATGTAGAACTATATAACATCTTACAAAGAACTGAAAACACCTCTGAAGGCAAGAAATAGAAAAAACAGGATAAAAAGATGAGCCAATCAGAATATATGTTATAAAATGATTAATAATTATGATAACGAGGCTGGAGCACAGTGGTTAAGTTACAGTGTTTGCCAGGTGTGTGCAAGGATGTGGGTTCATACTCCAGTACCATGTACGCAATGAAGTGTTGGAACAACAAAAGCCACATGAAAAACTAAGTAAAATTGATTCTCTCTCTCACTGTCCTTTTCTCCATTAAAAAAATATATATATATATGACAGAAATCAGACAGAATAGACAGAAAAGTAAAAACCATTAGAGCTGAAAATATAAAACATAAAAGTAAATAATCCACAGAAAAGAACTATTTATAAATCATAGTAAAGAGGTTACGGCACTTGCCCTGGCATGCGTGAGGACGAGGGTTTGAACCCCTTCATCACATACACAGCAAAGTGTTGCAGCAATGAAAGCCACATGAAAAACTGAATAAAAACTGATTCTATCTCTTTCTCTCACTGTCCCTCTCTCTTAAAAAAAAGAAAAAGAATTTAAGGTGAGAGATCACTTCACCCTGGAAAGCTAACAGAAATCGAATTAAGGTACAAGAACCTATAGCCAGGAGACAAACTGGCTCTGGGTTTTGGGAGAGACCAAGACCTAAAGAAATGGCATTCTGATGATATTTTTTAATTGTGGTCAATTGTGAGTTGAAAAGGACTCAAGAGAAAAGTCTTAGTAAGGAATTAAAAAGTAGACATTTGGGAAAAACAAAAATAAAATTTTAAATGTTTGGCGTAATTAAACAAGACCAAAGGAACAGATTCCAGAAAGACATAATAAGCAAATATGTGTAAGTTATATATGACAATGTGAACGGTAATTAGTAAATATTAATAAAACAAACTATTAATAGAAGCAAAATAAAGCATCTCAAATGTAGAACTTTTATCAACAATACATTCCATATCGGTTACAGTCTAAATTAAAGGATAAAAGCCTTAGTGTATTCACCATTTCTAAAGCAATAAAAGAATACAATAAAGAATTAACTAAATGGGCTGGAGTGGTGGCTCAGCAGTTTCAACACTTGCCTGGCATGTGTAAGGACTTGGGTTTAAACCCCAGCACCACATACACAATTAAGTGTGAGAGAAACAAAGCCAGATGAAAAAATAAATTGATTCTCTCTCTCAAAAGAAAAAAAAAAGAAAAAGAAGTAACTAATGAATTTGGTTATATAAATACCTTCATGACTTTCAGTAAATAAAGAGTAATAATACTCAACTTCTAATGGGTAAATGGTCCAAAAATGTGAACACAATTAAAATACCAGATAATGACTAAAACTTAGAAAAAAGGTTTAGCTTTACAAATAATCCCCAAATAAAGATACTACATAGATTCTACCTACCACTACAAGCTATTGCTTCTATTCAATTACAAGTAAGACTACCATGTTGTTACAAGAAGGAACGGGAAGAGAAAAGAGGGATTCTTTTAAAAATTAATGGCAGAGGCTGGAGTGGTGGGTGGCTCAGCGATTACAGATTTGCCTAGAATGCCCGAGTACTCGGGTTCAAACCCCAACACCATGTACACAACCAAGTATTTGAGCAATGAAAGCCACATGAAAAACTAAATAAAATTCTCTCTCACTGTCCCTCTAAAATAATACTAATACTACTAATAATAATAAAATAAAATTAATGGGAAAAAATAAAATAAAATTAATGGCAGCCCTCAAGAGACTAGGCATGGACCCACCACAAGACCCAGCTGTACCATTCCTTGGTATTTGCAGTGATATATATATACCCATGTTTATAGCAGCACAAGTCACAACAGCCAAACTATGGACCAGCCCCTCGGTTTCCATCAACTGATGAATGGATAAAGAAAATGTGTTATGTATACACAATGGAATTTTATTCACCCATTGAAGAAAGATGAAATTATATCATTTGCAGGAAAATGGATGGAACTAGAGACCATCATGTTAAGTGAAATAAGTCAATCTCAAGGGTTATATGTTTTCTCTCATATGCAGACACTCTCTAGCAAAAAGAAAAAGAAAGGTGGAGGGGAAGCTCATGAAAATCACAGGGAGATCAGTAGAGGAAAGGGACCAAGTGTGAGAGGTATGGAGGAAGCACTGGGGATTGATACTTGCCAAATGATATTGTTACATTGTGTGCATGCATGAACACGTAATGATAAATTCCATCATTATGTACAACTACATCACACCAAGAAAAAAATTTGGAAAAAATTAATGGCAGCATAAATTCAAATGCTGTTTCAGGACAAATCTGGCCACATACTATGAAAGGATATTTATTTATATGACCTAGTTATCCCATTTTGGGGAAATAAATTCTAAGAAAAGTATTCAAAGTGGGGTGGGGGCTATAGCACTAAAAACATTTATAGCTGTATCATTTAAAAACAGCGAAGAACTAAAGTAATCTGAATGCCTAACAAATGGGTATGAATTATATAAATGATCTATTTTTAGTAATATTTAATGTTATGTTGACATGACATGCTTAATTCATAGATACCCAAGAGATTAAAAAACAGGACACAATGGTATAACATAAGCATTAATTAAAGTTTAAAATAACAAAAGAAACCTTGTTGAGAACAGATCCAGCACAGTGAAGGGAGAAGGTAGAATAGTACACAGGGACCTAAAAGGGAGACAAAGATGACTTGAAGGGATGTGGAGGTTTGGTTTTGCTTTATTTTTAGGACTGCAGAGTCATCAGCCTCTAGGAATTTGGATGAGGTCACCCAGGGACCGTATGGAACACAAGAGGACCTAAGAAGTAAGAACAAAGGGCCCAAAGTATTAGAAAAACCAGAGGTGCCTGCACAAAGAAATAAAATAACACTTTAGGAAGTGTTTTACAACTTCAAGTGCTTCAGAAAAATCACAAAATCTGTTTTGGGGGTGCGTAATCAGGAAAAAGTCACCAGTCCAGAAGAATCTAAGTTGAGGAAGTCTTCACATTAGGAAGTGTGCAATGTCAGCTGACAGTGGGTGTCTGGGAACATCTGGCAGCAGCAAGCAGAAGAGGCAACCTCATGAGTACTAGAAAGTACTGAATAGTACAGACAATTCCTGAAAAAAACTGGTTGTGAAGGCAAAAGACATATTCTACTCTGGAGCAAAACCTGGGAAAGTAAAGGACTAGAATAATCATCCAAACATTACTGGACAGAGTAACAAGAATTGATGTTTTTATCACGTGTTTTACAGCAAAGGACTTGTTTTGTTAAAGAATCTTTCTTGGGAGACTGGGGAGATAATGATCAAATAATACAAAAATTAAAAAAATATTTTACATAAAACTGGCTGATAAATTTCAGAAAAATCAAAACATAGTTTTAAAATAATTAAATAAAGAAATCCTATACAATTTCTTAGCCATTTAAAACTTGGAAAGCTATTTAAAAGTTTAGCTTAGATCATCTCAATAAGCTCAGCAAAAGCACAACAAAGGCCCTTTCATATTAAAAATGCTCAAAGAACTAGGAATGAAATGAAAAGGGCACCTACCTTTTCAAAAAGCTCCATTTAATATTGTACTTATAATGGTGAAAGATCAAGGACAAGCCAAGGACATGTGCTCTCACCACTTTTTAAACACTGCACATGAGATTCTAGCCATGTTAATTAGGCAAGAAAAAAAAATCCAAATTCGAAAGGAAGATGAAAAATTATCTCTATTTGTAGATGATATAATGTTTTATACAGAAAACCATAAAGAACCTGCTAAAGTTTATTAGAATAAGTCAGTTCAGAAAGGTTGTAGAATACAAGATCAACATACTAAACATACGGTATATATATGCAATCTGATGGATATGGACAATTTCCAGAAACCATTCATGTGAGCCAGACAGCAACCCCCCTACTCACTGTTTGGAAATCTACTGACTCAGGCCCTTGTCAGAACCTACTAAGGCCAGAACCTTATCAGAAAAATCACACTCTATGGAAACTAAATAAAATTCTCTCTTTCTCTCTCTTATTGTCCCTCTCTCTTGAAGAAAAAGAAAAAAAAAACTTATTTTAAAATAGTTTTATAGTTACAGAATAATTAAGAAGGTAGGAGTTTCTTCATATACCCCACATCCAATTTTCCTTAGTATTAATATCTTTGTATGGTACATTTGGCACATTTAATGAACCAATACTAATACACTATTATTAACTGAAGTCCACACTTAATTCATGTCCTTTTTCTTTCGGAGGATCCCATCTACTATATCACATTACATTTTCTTTTCTTTCTTTTTTTTTCTTTCAAAGACAGAGGTTAGTGAGAGAGAGAGAAATCAATTCTATTTAGCTTTTCATGTGGCCTTAATTGCTGACACACTACTGCGTTCACAGTGCTGGGGCACCATGCAAAGTCAAGCACGTAAATGCCGAGCCACTGCTTCAGCCCCTCATATTACATTTAATTGTCATACCTCCTTACCATTCTGTGGGCTCCAACAGTTTCTTATATGTATATTTTTAAATGACTATGACCTTTTAGGGGTGGATTTGTCAGATATTCTGTAGACGGACCCTCAACTGGGATTTGCCTGATGTTTTCTCATGATTTGATTGAAGTTGTGGGTTGACATTGTGTAACCACTCGGCTTAAGAAATACTTTAAAAATTTTCTATGATCAAACACACATACACACACACACTTTATTTTATAAGCTCCTAACTATATTAACCAAAGTTTCCTTTGAGATAAGAATTTTGTCTTCTTGCCAAATACACATTGCTGACTGATAGCATACCAAACACACAGGCAACAAGACTCTTCAAAACAAGTTCTCCACTTTATGCCCAATAGGATCAATACTATTAAAAAAGCAAAAAATAGGGGCTGGAGCGGTGGCTCTGCACTTACGGCGCTTGCCTGGCATGCGCAAGGACGTGAGTTCAAACCCCAACACCCTGTACACAACAAAGTCTCAGAACAACGAATGCCACATGAAAAACTGAATAAATTTGATTCTTTTTCTCTCTCACTGACCCTCTCTCTTAAAAAAAAAAAAAGCAAAAAATTAAATGGTGGCAAGAATGTGAAGAAACTGGAATCCTTATGTACTGTTGGTGGGAATGTAAAATGGTACAACCACTTTGAAAAACAGTGCGATAGTTCCTCAAAAAAATTAAACAAAGAATTACCTTATGATCCAGCAATCCCACTTCTGGGTATATACCCAAAAGAATTGAAAACCAGTTTTAGAGAGATATTAATATTAGCACACCTATGTTCTCAGCAGCATTAATCACAACAGCTGAAAGGAGAAAGCAATTGGTGTCCACAGATGATGAATGGATTACAAAAATATGGTCTGTATATACACATGGAATATTACTCAGTCTTAAAAAGGAAATTTTGAAATATGCTACAGCATGGATGAACCTGACATTATGCTAAGTGAAATAGGCCAATCGTAAAAAGTAAAATTCACAGACAGAAAGTGGCTGACTGGGACTAGGGGAAGGGGAAAATGGAGAATCATTTAATATGTATATTATTTCAGCTTTGCAAGAGCAAGAGTGTTCTAGAGAATGGCTGTACAACATGAGTATACACTATTGAACAGTACACTTAAAGTTTAAGATGGCACATTTTATGTCTTGTATATTTTACCACAATTGAAAAAACGTTCCATGATGTTACCCATATATGCAAGTGTTCAGCTTATGCACCACAAGTCCATTCATTTTGAGGCTTTAACTGCTAGCCTTATACTGGCACACAAAAAACAATTGCTCTTAGGATCACATAGTGATTTAGTTGATGTAGTCATTCCAACATCCAAAAGACATAATCCCTGTGTCACCAGAGAATAAAATGAGACTCTGAGAAGTTAAATGATAGGCTGTAAATCATCCAGCTTTTATAGCCAGAGGTGAGATTTCAAATGCAGTTTTCTAATTTGATAAATGGAATGTTTACTGCTGTTCTTAAAGAAAAACTTACTTGTTCCTTCACTCATGTATTCTAATAATATAGAGAGAAGTGAATGGAAATATAAGGAAAGATGGAGATGAATATAAGAATGGCACAGGGTTAGCCAGCCTCAAGGCACCATTACTAAGGTATTATTACAATCTGCCTGATTTGGCAAATACTTAGAGTATCTACTACTATGTACAATGCTTGCACCACATGCTGGAGATACTGCAGGGTCAAAGGAGCTCTCAAAGAGCTAGCTTATGAGGTGTGGGGCTAGTCTTTTTGATTCAACTCTAGCAGACTTTCTTTTTTTTTTTTAAAGAGAGAAGGACAGTGAGAGAGAGAGAGAGAGAATCAATTTTTATTGAGTTTTTTGCATGACTTTTGTTGCTCTGACACTTAGCTGTGTACGTGGGTGCTGGGGTTTGAACCCGTGTACTTGCGCATGCCAGGCACGTGCTGTAACCTCAGAGCCACCACTCCAGCCCCTCTAGCAGACTTTCAAGCACACAAAAGCGATCCCAAACTTTCTTCACATTTTCCAAGCTTCTGATACCTCATATGCACTCATGGTAGACAGCTGATCTCACCTCCTACCTGATTCAGGTAAAGCTACCTGTCATGAAATCTCTTATACAAACTCATTTTGGTATGGTTTACAGTGCCATCTGTTCCTATAGTACCTCTGCTTTCTTCTGTTGGATTGAGAGGGAAGAACTTCTCTGTCCTTCTTACCAGTGATCTCATAATATGTACAACTGAACCAGAGATGATGGTGACCTGTTTCTTCTTTCTTCCTTGGGAGCTTCTGCCTGTGATTATCTCTTCTAATACTGTTGATCTAGTCAAAAGAAAAACAGAAGATTTCTCCACTGGTACAAAATCTTATGCCTCCTGTAAGATCTGTCTCTCACTGCTAAATTTCTTTCTTTCTTTCTTTTTTTTTTCAGGGCTGAGGACCAAACTTGGGGCCTTGCGTGTGCTAGGCAAGTGCTCTGCTACTAAGCTAAATCCCCAACCCCTCTCACTGCTAAATTTCTTAAATGAAAATTCTTTCACTTTAGTCCTAATTACAGTTCAAATGCTGACTGTTATACCTTGGGGCAGGCTACAACCTCTGTGTAGATCTTTTTTCTCATCTGCATAAGGACAAAGTAATTGTGTCTTAACTGTCCTATAGAAGTGTGAAAAGATTTGATGAGACTGTTGTAAAAGTAATATAAAAAGTACAAAGTGATATATAAAAGATATTTTCATGATTACTCTGCTTTCACATGACATCTTTATTCCAATGATCTCAAAGTACATACCCAAGTGTGGATTCTAACTCTGGTATATGTAAGCAAAGGAGCAAGTCCGTCATCCCCCACAAAAATGAAAACGCTCCCCTTATCCTTATTTAATGTTCATCCGAAATTGGTGAGCTTCAGGGCACCTTTGGCATTTGGGGTCTTTCTAGAACTAATATAAAAGGGCTACAGAAACGAAGGAAGCCTGAGAGAGAAATACAGGTTTTCCAGAAGGCTGCTATAGCAGAAAGCATCCCAACAAAACTGAATGTATGGAAGCTGAAGATAACACTGCTGATTAGATACAGGGAGCTGAGGTAATAAGGGACAAATCTTGTATCTCCCATAACACAGTATTTGTTCTTAACAGGATAGTCACTAAGCACTCACTAAATTAATACCCACACCATGTCCTAGAACACTACTCAGGCCTAGAAATCTGATAGATTTTTGTTCATTTTTGGACAGTCAAAATCTAAAAGGAATAGTATTAGAAGCCAAGTGCATGATGGTAATGCCAGTGACTTGGGAGGCTGAGGCAGGATTCTAAGTTCAAGGACAGCCTCAGCACTATGCTAAAAAAAAAAAAAAAAAAAAAGCCACATTTGATTCTCTTTCTCTCTCTCTCTTTAAAAGAGTAATATGTTGTAGACATGTCTGAATATTTCAAAGTAAAATTAAAAGAATAATCTAGTGAACGCAAATATAAATAAGTTTCTAAAAAATCATAACTGAGGAAGATGAAACTGAAAATGCAAAAAGTCACACAACCATTTTTTTTTTTTTTAAAGAGAGGGACAGTTAGAGAAAGAGAATCAATCTTATTTAGTTTTCCATGTGGCTTTCATTGTTCCGAGACTTCGTTGTGTATGTGGTGCTGGGGTTCGAACCTGCATGCCCTTGTACATGCAAGGCAAGCATCATAACCGCAGAGCCACTGCTCCAGCCCCCACATAACCATTTTAAAGAATTGAGTAGTTTATCATTTTCCCACCAACAACAATATCACACCCCAAAACAATAAGCGACCCAGGTCTAGGATACTTTCTAGGCAAATTCTGTTAAGCTTTTAAGGACTCAATCATTCCAACTTTACAGAAAAAGAATGAGAAAAGGAACATATCCTACTAAGTCTCTGGGATTACAGGAATCCACCACCACACCTAGTTGCCAACAACTTTTTAAAGAAAAGAAACTAAATCTCAAACTAAAATTGCAAATATAGCTCTTCAAAGTTAAGTGTGCCAATATAACGCCTACTCTTTAGTGCATTTCCTACAAACAAGACATTCTCCTACATAATCATAATGTAACCATCAGACTCATTAACACTGATACATCACTATAAACTAATCCTTATATGCCAATTCTAGTTTCACCCAACCGTGACAATTCAGAATCATGTATTCATGTAGCAGTGACATCTCTTTAGACTCCTTCAGCGTTGAACTATTCCTCAATTGTTTCTTGAATTTCATGACCCTGACATTTTTTTTGAGGATTACAAACAAGTTATTTTGTAGAATGTCCCTAAATTAGAATCTGTCCAACAATGTCTCATGATTTTATTTGAATCATGCATCAAACTTTTTTTTTAAAGAGATAATCAATTTTATTTTTTCCATCTGGTTTTTGTTTTCCCAACACTTAGTTGTGTATGTGGTGCTGGGATTTGAATCTGGATCCTTGTACATGCCAGGCAAGCGCTGTACCCCTATGCATCAAACTCTTGGTTGTGCCTATTCTCAAGGGAAATCTAGTAAATACTGAACTATTATCAAAATCAAATGCAGACTGTCATGGTGTACATGCCTGAAATTCCGCCAGTTCAGGAGGTTAAGGCAGCAGGATTGCAAGTTCAAAGCCAGCCTCAGCAACTTAGCAAGGCCCTAAGCAACATTGGAGACTCTGTCTCAAAATAAAAAATAAAAAAGCCACATCCCACTAAGGGAATGAGGCTCTGTGGTTAAACATCCCTGGTTCAATCCTTGGTACAAAAACCAAAAACAGGTTTGTGCATAAGCTACTTTTTGTTAGTTTAGGTGCCCAAATGCAAACAAAAAAAAAACACCAGGAAAGCTATTTAACATCAAATAACTTGGGCTGGAGTGGTGGCTCAGGTGGTTATGGCACTTGCCCAGCATGAGAAAAATACATGGGTTTGAACCCCAGCATCCACATACATGACTAAGTATCAGAGCAAAGAAAGCCATGTGAAAAAAAAAAAAAAAAACAAACAGTACAAATCGATTCTGTCTCTCTCTCACTGTCCTTCTCTCAAAAAAAAAAAAAAATCAAATAACTTCAGGGGCTGGGGTGGTGCTCAGTGGTTGAAGCATTTGTCTGGCATGCATGAGGACTTGGGTTCAAACCCCAGCACCACATATACCCCAGAAAAAGAGACCAAATGAAAAAATAAATAAAATTCTCTTTCTCCCTCTTAAAAAATATTAAATGAGGGCTGGAGCGGTGGTTCAGCAGTTACAGAGCTTAGCTTGCCTGGCATGCACAAGTACGTGAGTTCGAACCCCAGCACCACGTACATGATGAAGTCTCAGAGCAACGAAAGTCACGTGAAAAACTAAATAAAAATTGATTCTGTCTCTCTCTCTCTGTCCCCTCTTTCTTTAAAAAAAAAAAAAAATTAAATGACAATGAATAACTTTAAAAGCATTTTAGACCGGTTTGTGACAAATGCTATAAAGGGAAACTCATTAGAAGGAACTCAAAACCAACACTCTGACCAAGCCTTTCTAACCCTCTTCAAACCACTTCTCATTCGACCAGGCATCCCTTAGACTATAAGTACCCCAGAGGCTAAACTTATAGTGAACTGATGGGTTTGTAGCACTTCTAACAACTGGAGCACTAACCAGGTATTTAGTGTTCAGAACTTAACTAACACTTTCTCCTTTATTCCTCACAACATTACAACGTGTATGTTACTACAGTCCTTTTCTACAGATGAGGAAAAAAGGATTAAATTGGCTAGTTTGCCAGAGTCAAATTTAAGTGCACACCCATGCTAGTCCCCACTTCCACTGTACTGATACCAGAAAGATAAAATCCTGGTGTGAGGGTTATGGCCAGCATTCAGGAACACTAGCTTTAGAAAATTTGGTCAAGTCACTCAGTGGTTATGGGTTGTTAGAGGTGTTTATAGTTAGGCTGCATGCAGTCTACCCTCAGAATTCTTGAGGGATTGGTTCCAGGACTCCCAAAGACGCTAAAATCCATGGATACTCAAGTACTTTATGTAAAACGGCATATAATCCTACACATCTTCACTCTAAATTACTTACAATACCTAACACCACGTAAATACTACATAAATAGTTGTTCTATTGCATCATTTAGGAAATAATGACAAGAAAAAATCTACATGTTCAGTACAGATGCAATTTTTAAAAAATCTATAGTTGACTGAATCCATGGATGTGAAACCTGTAGATTCAGAGGGCCAGATGTATGTCTCATGTTCATGTGTGTGTGTGTGTGTGTGTGTATGTGTGTATGTGGGGAGGTTGTGGTAGCACATGAGGCTGAGGTAGGAGGATCCCAAATTCAAGGCCAGCCTCAACAACTTAGCAAGACTCTCTCAAAATATAAGGGGCTGGGATGTAGCTCAGTGTTTATGCCTCTGGGTTCAACTGCCAGTACCCCCCACAAAAGAAAGTATTAAATTTTATTTTAAAGCTGTCACCGGTTTTACTGCAACCCTATATTGCCAGAGTCAGAAAGGCAAAATAGCCCTAAAAGTGATCCAAAGCCCTTACCTTTAAAAAAGAGAGAGAGAGAGAGAGAGAGAGAGAGAGGAGAGAGAGAGAGGAGAGAGACACAGTGAGAGAGACAGGGCGAATCAATTTTTATTGAGTTTTTCACATGGCTTTCACTGCTCCTACACTTACTTGTGTACCTGGGTGCTGGGGTTTGAACCCAGGTACTTGTGCACGCCAGGCAAGCACTGCCAAGCTACCACTTGAGCCACCGCTTTAGCCTCCACTTAATTTATCTTAAAGACACCTCTCTACTCTCCTTCCCTTCTTCCCCCTCAGGCCCAACAGCAGTGCATAGCTTCAGCCTAGAGAAGAGCAGGAGAAATAGCCCACCTCCACTTCACCTCATAGATCTTAGTGATGTCCCACTTTATTAAATGATCCTACCTTGGGCCTCAAGCAAGAGGTGGGTACTTTCCTAAGCCAGTCCAGATTCTATCTGCCAGAAATCAAATGTAGAATATTCTCAACCTACTGATCAATTAAATAAAAGACACATACCTTTGGGAAACTAAGGTCAGCTTTCTTCTGCCAAGAGCATGAAGTAGTAGAAAACAGAAAAGAAAAACAAACAGCCCTACAGAGATGCAGGACACAGGGAGATTTTTAATTTTATAAAGAAGGATGTAGCTGCTTTGGTATGTTTTCTAGTTCCTGGTTCCAAGGATACCTGAAAATTAAACTGTACTTCCTGTTCCTGTAGTAAAACAAAGAAAGGGCCAGATCCCCACCCCCCACCGCTAGGATCAAACTCAGGGCCTGGTGAGAGCCAGGCAAGTTGCTCTACTATTGAGCCATAAACCCCCACCCAGCCCAAAATTTAATCATAAACTCCACATTTTGTACAAGTTAATTTCTATAACATCTCAGCATCTTACTTTTATCCAGCCAGCACCAAGTCAACCTCCAGGTCCTAGTTTAAATAGCCCTTCCTCTAGTAAACCCCCATCACTATTCAAGAGTATCTTGGCTCTACCTTTCAGCTCTCTGCACCTCATTATTCTCAGTTTATTACTTCCCCATTCGACTGTACATGTCAAAGATTAAAAACCACATCTGTTTACCACTTTGTTCCTACTACCTAGCAAGTAAGTCAGGTACATGTCTAATATTTACTAAAGAAAGGAGGAGGGATGAGAAGAAATTAACACTACCCTCCTCACAGGTATTCAGTTATACTCTTCTAACCTACTTTGGGGGTACAAGTGGACCATGACAATCTTTTTTTTTTTTTTTTTAAAGGAGAGGATAGTGAGAGAGAGAGAGAATCAGTTCTGAGTCCTTCACATGGCTTTCGTTGCTCCTACACTTAGTTGTGCAGTGGGTGCTGGGGTTTGAACTTGTGTACTTGCACATGCTGGGCAAGCGCCACAACCACCGGGCCACCGCTCCAGCCCCTGTGACAATCATTTTATACTTCCTTGTCAATACATTCAGAAACCCAGGCTGTATGAAGCATATTTTCAGGTAACTTGGTAATAACAAAGGAAATCCTACAGTCTTTGAAGGAAAAAAACCACAGGCTTTGGGGTCCAGACAAATCTCAGTTCTGCTATATATTTATTGGCTGTGAATCATGGACATGTTAGCTAAGACCTGGTTTCCTTATCTGTAAAGGGGGGTGAGGGATGGGGCATGGGGCAGCACACACAAAAACCAAAGATGAAAGATGAGAAGAAAGAATGTTAAATTACTTAAAGCATGGACTATGCCATGCAGACCACTCCACTATCCCACACACTCTTCTTCCCAACTCTTATTAGGTATGAGTTTCAAACCCATAGCCTGCCCTAAGACTGAGAACCTGAGATGGACCTGGAAGAGTATCTATGATGTTGGTTTCCTAATGCTTTTATCTTTTTTTTGGAGAGACAGGGTCTCGAAAAGTTGCTAAGGCTGGCTTTGAATTTGTAATCCTCCTGTGCAGCCTCCTGAGTCACTGGGATTACTTGCATGCACCACCATTCCCAGCTTCCTAATGCTTTTGGAGCAACTGAATCCTTTTCCAAAATGGAATCATACCCTGCTGATGTACGTACATGAAGGTGACCAATGAATGAAAGGAAAGAAGAGAATGGAAAGAAGGAAGAGGATAAGAAAAGAGTAAGGAAAAGGAAAATGCAGGGATGCTTCAATGAGGAAAGACATGCTGCATATGAAATTTCCCTGCTTAGGACTAGGCCTGAAGCCCCTCAGAGAAGAAGCTGTTTGAAAATAAGATAGAATCCAATCTTTTCATTTTTAGTTGATAAAACATGAACCTATAAATTTTGCTGAGCTTTCTCCTGTGGTTCTGCTCAGATTCCAAAAAGCAGCCTGGGTTCTGAATCTTGCTGGTATCTCTCTTCCTCCTTCTGGTACAGCGTGGGACAACTCAAAACTCAGGTAGGTATAGCCTCTCCTAGTACAAGCAGTGACAGTGCAACTACTGAATGTGCTCTTAGATACCTCACAGTGTGGCAGCTCCAAGACCTGTAAGAGAAAAAAGAAACAAACGAAAGAAACAGTATCCCAAGGTCTGGCAGTAGCTGGGCCAAGTAGGCTAGATGAAAGGAGCTCTGTATGTTTACTGGAGAACCAACTGCTTTTAATCAACTGTTAAGTTGATTAATATGCACAAGGTGAGGCATAAATTATATATGGTTCTTGGGAAAACGCAAATGCTTTTCATAACAATTTTTTTATAATACTTGAGAACTGAGAATACACAAATTAAATTCATGGGAATAATGTAACAGTTAACTACCAGAAGCATTAAATACTATTAACGACAAAATTAATTTTCTTCTTAGTTTTATTTTCACTCTGAACTCTGTTCAGAAACACTACATTTTCTGCTGTTCATGCATATTGGTCTGCTTGTATTTTTAGGCTCCAAAAGTGGTACAAGAGACCTATTTACTAAAAATGAACAGCAAGCAAAACTAAGAATTGGAACCCAGATCTCTGTCACCAAATCTAGATGCATAGTACTATTGCTCTTGCTTTCCAAACAGCATAGTTTCAGGGTAGGAGAGAGGGCAAAAGCAGGGAGCAGTGAAGCAAAGTTCATAGGGATAAGTCTTGGTAGAAGCCATGACATAAACAGGACCCAACATTTCCTGGGTTTGGAGGTGTATACTACTGGCATCTGGCAGTACAATTCGCCAGTGGAGGGAATCCACCATGCACTGTAGGTCATTTAGCATGTATGCCCTCATCACATAGATACTAAAGGCCAATAACCATTGCCCCCAAAATACACACAG
Organism: Aplodontia rufa; assembly: GCA_004027875.1. Classification (NCBI taxonomy): domain Eukaryota; kingdom Metazoa; phylum Chordata; class Mammalia; order Rodentia; family Aplodontiidae; genus Aplodontia; species Aplodontia rufa. The sequence continues at coordinate 24,208 of PVKS010005101.1, read as the reverse complement.
ATTTTGACAATAAAAAAGCTCCCTGAATTTCCAAATGCCCCAGGAGAAGGTGAAGAAGGTGGATGAAATCAACCCAAGAACCACAACATAAGGAAAAAAAAGAGCAATTAGGCACAGCAGTAGAAAACGTAAGAGAGGCAAAACGAAAGAACACAACTAACAATATTTGACAAGAACTGGCAGAAACAGGGCCATACTTTAATGACTTCCAATCACCTACAAGATTAAAGTCCAAACTCCTTAACAATGTCCTTCAGAATTGGTCCTGCCTACTCCTAACTCTCTCAACTCTTTTCCAAAGTCATCCTATAGTACAGCCATCCCAAACAGTTTGTGGTTTTCCTGATCTCACGTGCTGTTTTCAGACTTTTGGGTCTGTCCATGTGTGTTTCCCTCAGGCTGATAAGTACTTCAGAAGACAAACTCCTATTTATCCGCCAACACCAAGCTCAAGCAAAAGTATGTAAGGTCATACAAAAGACTAGATTCATGCCCTCTTTTTCTCCCACCATTTCATACATTTCTCTTGTATAGTGGTGGTATAATCTATGTTACTGCCCATCTTCATCTCACTATTTGGATTATGTTAGTCAAGCCCAGGGACCATGTGAATACTGGCACAGCAAGTGCCCAAAAATTATTGTGAGTAAATGACCTTGTATGAATGTTATTTAATTTCAAGAACAAAGGGTCTTTTTCTTTTTCAACTTTTTTTTTTTTGGTGGGGATGGTGCCAGGATCAAACCCAGGGCCTTGCACATACTAGGAAGTGCTCTACCACTGAGCTGCACCCTCATTCTTTTACTCTAATCTTTATCTTTTCAGAGCCAGACTGAATGGGTTGTCCTGTTACTTCCTAGCTAAGCATCCTTGGGGGCAAGTGAACTAAACTGTTAAGTTTCCTCACTGATTAAAAAAAAAAAGGAACATTCTGCAGTGTGGTTAAGAGGATTAGGGCTGCGGGAGTGGCCCAGTGGTTCCAGTGCTTGCCGGGCATGTGCGAGGAGGCAAGTTCAAACCCTAGCACCATGTACACAACAAAGTGTTGGAGCAACCAAAGCCACATGAAAAACTAAATAAAATTGATTCTCTTTCTCTCTCTATCCCTCTCTCTTTAAAAAGAAAAAAAAAGGATTAGACAATGCATGTTAAGAAACAAAACTATTGCAGAATAAATGGAACGGTAGTTCTACTAGATAGCTATAGTCATAACAACTTTAACAGGAATGTGATCATAATAAAATTCTGGTTGGAGCCATCCTTTTATTTTTGAAGTCCAGGGCATTGAACCCAAGGCCTCAAGCATATTACCACTTTAGCTAAAACCCCAACCTTTTTTTATTTTAATGCCCAGGCTGACCTTGAACTTGGAATCCTCCTGCCTCAGCCTTAGGAGAAGATGGGACTGCAGGAGTATGCCACTGAGCTCACCTTTTTACTTTTCAGGGGAGTTGGGGGGGGGAAATCAACATTCTTTTTGCCCTCTACAGTATTCAATACCAAAACTCCCTGGGCTCCTTTTATATTCTGCACTCTTCTTCTTTCTCTCATACAATATTTCCTCTGTCCTCTTCTGTAATTTGCCATCTATTGACAACTAAAGGTAGGCATTTCTTTGGTTCTATTCTCAGATCTTTTCTCATCTTATCCACTCACAAGGATTCAATTAACATCTCTATGAAGGTGACCCCAACTTCTCTGTCATATTCAGAAGGAGTATTTCAAACTCAACTAATCCAAAACAGATAATTCTCATTTTAGTTAACAAGACAATCAAGCATACACCTTCCATTTCTCCTCTCTCAATCCTGTCAGTCTTCTTTTACACATCTCACCAGTCCTCAAGTTCCTCTTCCTTTACCAACTCTTTAAAGTATTTGTTTGCCAGAGTAAACTCTTTGGTACCCTGTTCAATCTTTGTGGTTTTAACCTTTCTGGGATAATGAACCTCTTTGAAAAACTATCAAATGCCATAGGTTATACACCAAAAAGATGACTATGCTTGCAGTTTTACCTAACCAATGACCCCAAGTAAGAATCTGTGCTCCTGCACTCAAGATTTTAGCTATCCCTCACCATACACAAATTTTCATCTCCAGTTTCTGCTCCCCATTTAAAAATTTCAAGATGCTTTTCATATTGCCTGAATGGACAACAGGCATCACTAATTCAACTCTACACCAAAACTCACTATTTCTCCCTGACAAATCTGCTCTGCTTCCAGTACCTCTTCTCTTGGATAATGGCACCTTTATCCTCGCAAGTTCCCAAGATAGTCCTGGAATGAACAATCATATCCATAATCAATCATCAAGCCTTCCCTCTCTCACTCTTAGAAATGTCTCAAATCCAATTCCCACCTTTCTTGGTCTCTTTAAAGTCTCATCTTTTTTATTTCTATCAATATTTGCCACGTCTTTCTACCATTCTTCCTGTAATAGCTCCTGTGACTGATGACATCCATTCACAAGACTCCTTACTTCCTTCTGCCATGGGATTACTATACTTCTAGATAGCTACAATGGCCCCCATTCCAGTTCTTTTTCCTATCATTCTCACTAGTTAATTGATCCATCTTCCCCCAAAATTTCAAAACTGACCATATGACTGCCTCTTTCAAAAATGTGCATGCTTCTCCATTGCATAAATAGAGTCAAACTCAGGTTTGCCCTTAAGAATTCTCTACAGTTTGTCATCTAAGTACTTTTCCAGGATTAGATTTCACAGCTCAAGCTGTCACTTGCTCCTATTATCTATCAAAAATCACACCCACTCCTAAAGGCCGAATTCAAACTCCCGTTTGCATTTTTATATCCTCCACATAATGATTAGGAAAGGTATCTGAACAAAATAGTCACAATTCCTAATGAAATGATTCAGGAAAAGGGGAAAAAAAAGCTAATAAAATAGCTGAAAATCCTTAAATCCTTATGGAAGCATTAGTTTTTCTAAGCGATTGCTATGCAAATATTAACATTTCAGCCAAGCAGCTGTCCATAAACCAGCACCTATTAATCAACACTGATCAAATGCTAACGTGTAATGCAGATGATTCAATTAATACTAGGATGCATTTTATTTTATTTTTTAAAGAGAAACAACTTTTTTTTTTTTAGATTTTCATCTAGTTTTCATTGCTCTGACACTTAGCTGTGCATGTGGTGATGGGGTTCGAACCCAGGTCCACACACATGCCAGGCAAGTGTGATAATGTTGAGCAACTGCTCCAGCCCTAGGATGTATTTTTCAATCTGAAGATAAAAGGCTACCATTGGACCCATGATTCAAATTCCAATTATATTTGTATTTTATTCAACAAAGGAAAATTACAGTACAACTTATTATTTTAACTAGCATTTTAGGTCAAATAAGTTTAAGCAGCAAGAGAAACAGCTTCTAGATCTAAATAATCTTTAGACATGTAAGTACCTTATCAGACAGAGGGAAAAAGAAAACTTTAAATTGACATGTCCTGAACTAAAGATTGCTTCAGACCATATTTCAAATAAGTTTATTTTTAGAAAGAGGCCAAATGATGTAAGGGGCAATTGTGAGCCTCTCATAATGATATATTTACTGGCATGCTTACCAGCAATGAGATATATGATACAGAAGTGATGCTTCAGGCAGTACTTTCTCTTCACTACTTTTAGGACCTTATTTCTTTAAGACCTGACCTAATTTAATGTCTCTTTCGGCTCCTAAGTCTGTGAGTTCCAAGTTAGTTCTCACGGTTGTACACTGAGAAGAATTTTGCTCCTAAAGAAAATATTCATTCTTTTAAAAAGAATGTTAACTCCTATCTAGTTAAGATACTTGGTAGAACAGCTTAGCATTTCTAAAATTATGATTATTTAAATTTGAATGCATTTTTGAAAAGACTAGCTCCTAACAGTAAAATATGCTAAATTTCTGAATTATTAGTCACACTAATATTTAAGGATATTTAAGGAAAGCTGGGTGCCATGAAAAGAGCTTCAGCATTTAAAATGGGATCTCAGTAAATAATCTTAATCCTGGCTCTACTCTGCGACTTTGAGAATCGACTTCACCTCGAAATACTTCCTTACCTGAAAGAGGGATATATAGTCACTATCTTCCTTCTACAAGGTGGCTATCCAGATAAAATTAAATAATGTGCGTAGCACGGTACCTGTCATGATGCATTCAAAAAATCAGTTTACTTCCTTCATTCAACACAAAAGACACAAGATTTCGGTGTAAGAGAATCTACTTCCACAAGTCTTCGTCAGTACAAAACACTACAGCTAGTTCATCCTAATAAAAACAACATCGTCACCCTCATTCCACGAACGTTTCTGAGGAATCTGGATCAAGATGAGAGCCTGAGTGTGATTGTGCAAGAATTCCATTAAGGCTGCATATATACTGACCACTAAAAACATTAACAGGAAAAGTCCACCATAAATTGAGCTAAAACGTCTGGATGTATTTATGCTACTAAGAGCTCACTTAGAGTAAGAGGAGGGGAGTCAAATTAGGCCCAACTCCAAACAGATCTTTATAAGTTAAGAGTGATTCTGGCTTATCCTTCCCGAAACGCAAACAGTACGATATTAAAATCCATTTAGACTTCAAGGTTGAAATATTCCATAAAAAAAGCTTGCACAGGAAAGCACCATTAGCACCACTGGAGATAACTAATAAAAGCTGTTCACCGTAAGCATAGATGAGAAAAATGATTTCAGTGTTTTGTACATATGCAGTGGTGAATGCTTTCAAGAACACTGCCGCCACCATCGACAAGCATCTGATGGAATCCCAGGCTTTACAATCGAAATGTCAAAAGGAGGGCTATGATACTGGTCAATCGGGGGACAAGAGGCGCTGAGGCTCCCTTTCTCGGGGATCAGACTTGAAAGTTTGCACTTGCGACAGAGTGTGTGTGTGGGGTCCCCTAGCCTCCGCCCCATGAGCCCCTCCCAACCGCGAGAGGGCAGCCCCTGGAAACGCCCAGAACACCACCCAAACCTCGACCACTCCGAGGAACCCGCACGAAGACCTCGGCGCGCGGATCAAGAAGCCTGGGGTCGGGGTCGCAGCGCTGGAGGCCGAGGCGCGGGGGAGGCCGCAGCTGCGTCCGCAGGAGCCCTAGGCGGTGGTGCGTCCGGGCGCGGCCGGGGCTGCGAACGGGAGCGGACACTCACCACACCATGCCGTAGGCGCCCTCGCCGATGTACGAGAGGTTGGTGTAGCGTGGACCCACGTCGAACACCTGCCCGCGGACCATCTCAGGGCCCGCACCCGCCGCCGCCGCCGCCATGTTGGCTGCCGGTCCGCCGCCGCCGCCGCCGCCGCCGCCGCCGCCTCAGCTGCACTAGGCTCGAGGTTCTGCTGTAGCCGCACAGCCCCTCCTGCGACTCCCAAAGGGATTGAGTCCCCTCTGGTGCAGCCGCTGTTGCTGACCAGGAAGAAAGAAACAGCAACGCTCAGGAGAAGCGAAGAAGATACAACCGGTCGGACCCGCTGCCTGCCTGCCTGACGGGCGGGCCGGCTGGCGGAGGGAGGGACGTGCGCCCAGTAGAGCGCCGGGGCGGGGCCAAGCAACGTGCTCGAGGATTGGCTCTTTAGGCAGGAGGCGGGTCCGCGTGGACCAGCGGAAGCGGCGAGAACGGGGTGGAGCACTGCGGCAGTGGTGGCGGAGACGCAGGCGTCCCTTGACGCGGTCGTGTGCGTTCGCGGGTGGGCCTCTGAAGGAGACCGAGGCGTTGAAGAAGAGCCCAGTGGTCTGAGCACGAGAGGCGACAAGTGGCAGCGCGATCCCCAGAAAGGAGTTCTGACGGAGTCAGAGGAACTTGGATCTGCACGTGAGACTCGAGGACGCCGTATACCAATCACTGGGATCCCGCGACCCGCCTCTGCCAATGCTTCCTTTTGCTTGTCTTACACACTGTTGAACTTAGACCAGGACAGAAACCGGAAGGCACGGCCGAGACAGTGAAAGACATTTGCATACCGAGAAAGTGTGAGACACAAATAAAAACCAAAACCAGAGACTAAGTGGACCCACTAATCAGAGGTTTGTTCAAATATTTGTGAAGCGCCTACCATGGTTTTAGGGATCCACCCTTTAGAAGTTACCTTCTAGAGAGGGGAGACAAGAATAAAACTCAAGCTGTAAGTTTTGAAGATATACAAAACAGTAAGGAATAAGTGGATAGTAGAGATACTTTCTAAAGGCATTGAAACTCACACTGAGACCCAGATTGGTCCAGATGAACAGAAACTTAGACATAATGAAATATAAACACAATGATGGAATCACTAAATTGAAGCATCAAGATTTAGAAAAAAGCTAGACAGACGCCGAGGCTCAGAAACAATCATAGACTCCAGAGTTCGAAAAATAAAAATTGAAATCCTGAAGCAGTTAATGCCAAGAAAAGCTAAGGCAGTGAGACAGAAGCTTCTGAACCATTTTCCTGCAGTCTCTAGAAGGTGAAGTAGGAATGGCAGACACCTTATCCTCTTTCGCCAACATGGAGATTTTCTTCAAAGCCATCAGTTCTGGTCTTTCAGACATTAACACAGATCAGCTAGTCAATTTCAAAGGAGAGTAAACAAGCCCTTAAAAAAACCTGCATGTGGGGCTGCGAAATGTAGCTGGGTGGGAGTGTGCATGTTCAGCATGTGAGAAGCCCTGGATTCAATGCCCAGCACCAAAACCCATGACAACCCAGTGTGCTTTGGCAAGCAGAGGTTGTCACAAGAAAAACAGTAAATCACTAGAGCCCAAAATTAACTCCTTCTAAATATATTTAACCATGAAACAGAACCTGATTTTAGAAAACACCTAATTCTTCTGCTCTATCAACTAAGTGGGGACATTTCATCTTTTTAAAAAAGGCAAGATAAATGGAGACTACCATTAAATTAAAATCACAGTAAAGGGTTGGAGCAGTGCCTCAGTGGTTACTGTGCTTGCCTGGCATCTGTGAGGATTAGAACCCCAAACACCAACACACACAAGGAAGTGTTAGAGCATCTAAGGCCATGTGAAAAATTAAAATTGATTTTCACTCTCTTACTGTCCCTCTCTCCTAAAAAAAAAAGAAAAGAAAAAAAAAACTAAGGTAAAAGCAATAGTTAAAGCAGTAAAAAGCAGACTTGATACAGAAGAGTAAATCAGCAGTGTAGAAGATACACATGAGGAAAACTTAAAAGAGTATAGAACAGGGGCTGAAGTGATGGCTCAGTGGTGCATGAGGACACAGTTCAAATTCCAGCACCATGTATACAACAAAGTGTTGGAGCAACAAAAGCCATGTGAAAAACTAAATAAAATTCTTTTTCTCTCTCACTGTCCCCCTTCTTAAAAAAAAAACAGAACAAAGTAATGGAATTCTTAGAGAGAGAAGATAATGGAAATGAAAATCATCATGGGAATTCAACTATAGGTATTCCCCAAAGGAAAATAGAGCAAACCAATTGCAAGAAATAGTCAAAATTGTAATGGAATAAGACTTTCCTTAAGTCTGAAAATATCTGATATGGAGGTAGAAAATTGACTGTGTTACACTAGGATCCAGAAAAATTAATAAGAACCAACTTGAAGACACAATCTGGAATGAAACAAGGCACCAAGGCCATGCCTATAATCCCAGTAACTCAGAGGCTGAGCCAGGAGAAAAATTTGAGGTTAGCCTGTAGCTTGGGAGACTTAGACCCTTTCTTTTTTCTTTTTCTTTTCTTTTCTTTTTCTTTTTTTTAGAGAGAGGGACAGTAAGAGAGAAAGAGAAAGAACAAATCAGTTTTATTCAGTCTTTCATGTGGCCTTTGTTGCTCTGAGGCATTGTTGTGTATGTGGTGCTGGGGCTTGAACCTGCATACTTGTGCATGCCAGGCAAGTGCCATAACTGCTGAGCTACTGCTCCAGCCCTTTTTTTTTTTTTTTAAGAGAAACAGAAAGAGAATCATTTTTATTTATTTTTCCATCTGTCCTTTGTTTTTCCATCTGTGGTGCTGGGGTTCAAGCCTGTATCTTCGTGCATGCCAGGCAAGAACTCCAACCCCTGAGCCACAGCTCCAGCCCTACTTAGACCCTTTATTAAAATTAAAGGGCTGGGGATGTACCTAGTAGTAGAGTGTCTCTGGGTTCAATCCCCAGTATGTACGTATGTATGTGAGTGTGTGTGTGTGTGTGTGTGTATACACACACACACACTCATTCACATATATATACACATATATATATGAGTGTGTGTGTGTATATATATAATATATATACATATATATACACTCATTCACATATATATACACACACACATACATATGCATACATGTATATGTACACACACACACGTACACACTGGTAAATATTAGGTGTAAAGAACAAACAGCTTGGCTTGGTGGCTTATGCCTGTAATTCCAGAAACTTGGGAGGTTGAAGTAGGATTACAAGTTAGAGGCCAACCTTAGCACCTTAGAGGCCCTAAGCAATTTAGCCAGACCCTGTCTCCCAATACAAAAAAAAAAAAAAAAAAAAAAAAAAAAAAAAAAAAAAAAAAAAAAAAAAAAAAAAAAAAAAAAAAAAAAAAAAAAAAAAAAAAAAAAAAAAAAAAA